>CALNHX010011204.1:0-33983 GCA_940337035.1 Agriotes lineatus
TGCACTACGGAGCATATCTCGAGTCCGCACGTCCCGGCTGCCTTAAATAGAACCATTTTTCCTTAACACCTTTTCTGCTTTACAGCAGTTACGCTTTTGGGTTCAATTTTCGTCAAGGGTAAATGCTGAACGATGTGCAAATTGTTACTTTCATCTGTACCTCATGTTATGGGCCAAAAGTCACTTTTCGTATTAATTTAACGATTTGCCTTATCCCTGCCTAATTCAAGGCACTTTGCACATTTCGCTCTAACTATTTACCCTATAATAGCCTAGTTTGAGTTACCCATTTCCTCGAGTAAAGTCACTGCAGATTAGGCCTCACGTTGTACGCGTGCTATGTTGGTTGCAGATGCGATTTTTCTGCAAATTTGGAATTTTCTGGGCCTAGCTGTCAAATTATCATTAGCCATTTTGGGTTGTCAGAAGATGGATGTGGTGAAAGGCATCTTTGGTTGATCGATGCACGAATATTTGTAATTCGGTTTTGTCACGGTCATCCTAGCATGAAAATGTATATCTTGGTGTGATTTTTTGTCTGGGAGACGTCCCCGACGTTTTTGTTGTGATACATTTCAAGCACGGATTTTTGTCCGGAATTCATCTGACAATCACATGTAACTACTTGGGCGATTTGGAGCATAACATCTCACGGTATGCTATTTTGACAATTACTGGTTATATTTCTAAGGCAGAATGTTGTCCCTTTTAGCTCCCTTTTGGTACGGGCGGTGAACGCACTCAGCTCCCCTTTGGTACGGGCAGTGAAAGCACTCAATTCCCCTTTGGTACGGGCGGTGAACGCACTCAGATTAGGAAGCAGTCCTTTGGTATGAACTAACGCATCTCTGTTGGTGAGCGGCGAGTTTGTTCATGTGGCGCAGGAGCTTTTCGAGGCGTTTGGTTGATGGATTTGGCCCCTCTTGGAGAGCACTCTCTCCAGGCAGTTGCTGCAGTCGGCTGGCTGTGAGTTTGGGAGATTTCCAGTCCCTAAAACAGGCTAGCAGATTTACTGGCCCGAGATCTCTGCGTTACCTGCGATGAAGCCCGTTGGAACACCTGGCTTCCTCAACATCGTGCAGTAGGCCTCCGATTTAGCACGTTCGTCACCTGGTGCAGCCAAGGTCTGTCTTTGCAATTTCCTTAAGCGTTCTTGTGCAGTTTTGAGCTCGACCAACTTAACCTGTGTTATAGGCATGATTTTAATGTGTGTTTAATTATTCATTGTAGCGCTTTGTGCTACGGCCAGATTTTGATAAGCTAATTTACTTACTTTAATGTTGTGATAACTCACTTGCAGTTTAAAGTAAACCTATTTTGTTGTATAACATCTTAATATTTATAACTTGACATTTCGAGCCTCCATTAGAGGCTGTGTCTATTGTAGATGCATAGGGACGATAAGGTTTCCCTTATGTGAATTTTGTAATAGCAATTCTTGCATACGCCCATTTAAACGATTTTAGACTCGATCTCAGTGGAGAGATCCGTCAGTCGGTTGAATTTGGCTTAGTGCGGCCCCATTTTGCAAGAAATTAGCGAAATCAGTCCGATCGTTGTTCAAGCAATTACGCCCCTTCAGGGCGAGATTTAATTAGCGTGTTTCGGGTAATTTTGCGCCCCTATACCAAGATCTTGGGTAACAATGGGATTTGTGTACATTTGATTACTAGTACAGTTATGTATTTTTGCAACTGAGGGTTTAGCGTTGATTTCAACTTGACAAACAAAACAAAACCTTAACTACCGCTTAAATTTGAGACGCGTTTGGTCATACATGCGAATTGCTACGATCTACGACTTTATTTATTTAATCTGGTGAGTTTATTCTGTGATAAATTTTACGATATTATATTATATGAAATCTGGTTTGTGATATCTGTCGTTGTGATATACTACCGAGCATTGTTAATATTTTATGAATGTTAATATTCTATTAAATTATATATACTCGTTACTTATGCCTGCGAATTTGATTTGTGTGTCCTTGTCGCTACCTCTAATTTTCAGGATCGCTTAGTAGCACCTTCCGTAGTGTCTGGTTTGATGATTAGCAAAGTGCTGGGTTATGCTACTTGGCGCCCATAAATTACTCACCGTTTCAGCTTACGCTTTAAGTCTTCTGTTCGACCCACGACCAGCTCCGGCTGAGAATCCGGTAGCCTTTGCTACTCCTTATGTTATGGTCAGAGTTTGGTAACATACTGTTATACCTAGTGTCGATCAAAATATAATAATTTTATCCCTGATAAGCGTGCCAACACTAACAGGTGCTCAAAAACTAACTTAGAATTGATTGCAGTTCAGTTCAGTATTAAGGTGCGTTATAACGTCTGAAAAGCACGTTTTTCAATATATATTAACTACAGTAAATATTATTGTACTAGTGTTATACCTACTGGCGATCAAAATATAATAATGTTATCCCTGGTGAGCGTGCCAACACTAACAGGTGCTTAACAAGTGGCTTAGAGTTGATTGCAGAGGTTTTAAACGCTGTAGGAGTAAACTTAATGCTTAGTTAGCCATGTAAAATTGTTATATTAAATTTTTCTGCATCCAAAAAATTCAATTTTAATAGTTCAGTATTAAGGTGCGTTATAACGTCTGAAAAGCACGTTTTTCAATATACAGTGTGGTCCATTTGTGTGCAACAAATGGGACATTTTTTTATTAGTTGTAAAACCGAAATTTAAATACCGCCAAAAGTTAGTGCATGTTTGATAACCATATCAGATGCCCTTAGAATGGCTTCAAGTAAAACAATATACAGGGCAGGACAAAAAATATGAAATTCGTTCAAGAATAAAGTTACCTTATTTAAAAAAATATAGCAAAATTTTATTGATAAATGTTTAGAATCAAAAGTTATGCTGAAATACAAAGTCACGGCCTCCTATTCGAATTTTGATTCTTTTTTTGTAAAATTCTGTATTATCCCCGTATGATACATATTTTTATTATTCTGATTTTATTAAGAGTTTTTCATATGTAAATTATTATTAGTAAAGCATTTGCCTTGATAAAAAGAATATTTGCGAAATTCTAAAGTTCTATTAAATATCGTTGCAACAAACATGAAGTGGACGCTTACCTAAAAAAATATAAATCCAAGTAAATTTTACAAATACATTTCAAGTTGCTAAAAGGTATTTAAAAGGGATATGGTTGTGGCTACTTTAAATACATATAAAATCAAAATAATAAAAATATGTATCATACGGGGGTTATACAAAATTTTCCAAAAAAGAATCAAAATTCGAATAGGAGGCCATGACTTTGTATTTGAGCGTAACTTTTAATTCTAAACAACTTTTCTCAATAAAATTTTGCTATATTTTTTTAAATAAGGTAACTTTATTCTTGAACGAATTTCATATTTTTTGTCCTGCCCTGTATATTCTTTGACTTGAAGCCATTCTAAGGGCATCTGATATGGTTTTCGAACATGCACTAACTTTTGGCGGTATTTAAATTTCGATTGTAAAAGTAATAAAAAAAATTCCCATTTGTTGCACACTTAATGGACCACACTGTATATTAACTACAGTAAATATTATTGTACTAGTGTTATACCTACTGGCGATCAAAATATAATAATGTTATCCCTGGTGAACGTGCCAACACTAACAGGTGCTTAACAAGTGGCTTAGAGTTGATTGCAGAGGTTGTAAACGCTGCAGGAGTAAACTTGATGCTTAGTTAGCCATGTACAACTGCTATATTAAATTTTCCTGCATCCAAAAACTCAAGTATAATAGTTCAGTATTAAGGTGCGTTATAACGTTTGAAAAGCACGTTTTTCAATATATATTAACTACAGAAAATTATATTGCACTACTTAAATACATAGTGTCGATCAAAATATAATAATGTTATCCCTGGTGAGCGTGCCAAAACTAACAGGTGCTTAACAAGTGGCTTAGAGTTGATTGCAGAGGTTGTAAACGCTGTAGGAGTAAACTTGATGCTTAGTTAGCCATGTACAACTGCTATATTAAATTTTTGTGCATCCAAAAACTCAAGTATAATAGTTCAGTATTAAGGTGCGTTATAACGTTTGAAAAGCACGTTTTTCAATATATATTAACTACAGAAAATTATATTGCACTACTTAAATACATAGTGTCGATCAAAATATAATAATGTTATCCCTGGTGAGCGTGCCAAAACTAACAGGTGCTTAACAAGTGGCTTAGAGTTGATTGCAGAGGTTGTAAACGCTGTATGAGTAAACTTAATGCTTAGTTAGCCATGTACAACTGCTATATTAAATTTTTCTGCATCCAAAAAATTAAATTTCAATAGTTCAGTATTAAGGTGCGTTATAACGTCTGAAAAGCACCTTTTTCAATATATATTAACTACAGTAAATTTTATTGTACTACTGTTATACCTAGTGTCGATCAAAATATAATAATTTTATCCCTGATAAGCGTGCCAACACTAAAAGGTGCTCAAAAACTAACTTAGAATTGATTGCAGAGGTTGTAACTGGTGTAGGGGAGCATGTGGAAGTTAGTTTGTTATATAAAACTGTTATATTAAATTTTTCTGAATCCAAAAAGTTCAAGTTCAATAGTTCAGTATTAAGGTGCATTAAAACGCCTGAAAAGCACGTTTTTCAATATATATTAACTACAGAAAATTATATTGCACTACTATAATACATAGTGTCGATCAAAATATAATAATTTTATCCCTGGTGAGCGTGCCAACACTAACAGGTGCTTAATAAGTGGCTTAGAGTTGATTGCAGAGGTTGTAAACGCTGTAGGAGTAAACTTGATGCTTAGTTAGCCATGTACAACTGCTATATTAAATTTGTCTGTATCCAAAAAATTCAATTTCAATAGTTCAGGATTAAGGTGCGTTATAACGTCTGAAAAGCACGTTTTTCAATATATATTAACTACAGTAAATATTATTGTACTAGTGTTATACCTAGTGGCGATCAAAATATAATAATGTAATCCCTGGTGAACATGCCAACACTAGCAGGTGCTTAACAAGTGGCTTAGAGTTGATTGCAGAGGCTGTAAACGCTGTAGGAGTAAACTTAATGCTTAGTTAGCCATGTAAAATTGTTATATTAAATTTTTCTGCATTCAAAAAATTCAATTTCAATAGTTCAGTATTAAGGTGCGTTATAACGTCTGAAAAGCACGTTTTTCAATATATATTAACTACAGTAAATTTTATTGTACTACTGTTATACCTAGTGTCGATCAAAATATAATAATTTTATCCCTGATAAGCGTGCCAACACTAACAGGTGCTCAAAAACTAACTTAGAATTGATTGCAGTTCAGTTCAGTATTAAGGTGCGTTATAACGTCTGAAAAGCACGTTTTTCAATATATATTAACTACAGTAAATATTATTGTACTAGTGTTATACCTACTGGCGATCAAAATATAATAATGTTATCCCTGGTGAGCGTGCCAACACTAACAGGTGCTTAACAAGTGGCTTAGAGTTGATTGCAGAGGTTGTAAACGCTGTAGGAGTAAACTTAATGCTTAGTTAGCCGTGTAAAATTGTTATATTAAATTTTTCTGCATCCAAAAAATTCAATTTTAATAGTTCAGTATTAAGGTGCGTTATAACGTCTGAAAAGCACGTTTTTCAATATATATTAACTACAGTAAATATTATTGTACTAGTGTTATACCTACTGGCGATCAAAATATAATAATGTTATCCCTGGTGAGCGTGCCAACACTAACAGGTGCTTAACAAGTGACTTAGAGTTGATTGCAGAGGTTGTAAACGCTGTAGGAGTAAACTTGATGCTTAGTTAGCCATGTACAACTGCTATATTAAATTTTCCTGCATCCAAAAAATCAAGTATAATAGTTCAGTATTAAGGTGCGTTATAACGTTTGAAAAGCACGTTTTTCAATATATATTAACTACAGAAAATTATATTGCACTACTTAAATACATAGTGTCGATCAAAATATAATAATGTTATCCCTGGTGAGCGTGCCAAAACTAACAGGTGCTTAACAAGTGGCTTAGAGTTGATTGCAGAGGTTGTAAACGCTGTATGAGTAAACTTAATGCTTAGTTAGCCATGTGCAACTGCTATATTAAATTTTTCTGCATCCAAAAAATTAAATTTCAATAGTTCACTATTAAGGTGCGTTATAACGTCTGAAAAGCACCTTTTTCAATATATATTAACTACAGTAAATTTTATTGTACTACTGTTATACCTAGTGTCGATCAAAATATAATAATTTTATCCCTGATAAGAGTGCCAACACTAACAGGTGCTCAAAAACTAACTTAGAATTGATTGCAGAGGTTGTAACTGGTGTAGGGGAGCATGTGGAAGTTAGTTTGTTATATAAAACTGTTATATTAAATTTTTCTGAATCCAAAAAATTCAAGTTCAATAGTTCAGTATTAAGGTGCATTAAAACGCCTGAAAAGCACGTTTTTCAATATATATTAACTACAGAAAATTATATTGCACTACTATAATACATAGTGTCGATCAAAATATAATAATTTTATCCCTGGTGAGCGTGCCAACACTAACAGGTGCTTAATAAGTGGCTTAGAGTTGATTGCAGAGGTTGTAAACGCTGTAGGAGTAAACTTGATGCTTAGTTAGCCACGTACAACTGCTATATTAAATTTTTCTGCATCTAAAAAATTCAATTTCAATAGTTCAGGATTAAGGTGCGTTATAACGTCTGAAAAGCACGTTTTTCAATATATATTAACTACAGTAAATTTTATTGTACTACTGTTATACCTAGTGTCGATCAAAATATAATAATGTTATCCCTGGTAAGCCTGCCAACACTAACAGGTGATTAACAAGTGGCTTAGAATTGATTGCAGAGGTTGTAAACGCTGTAGCAGTAAACTTGATGCTTAGTTAGACATGTACAACTGCTATATTAAATTTTTCTGCATCTAAAAAATTCAATTTCAATAGTTCAGTATTAAGGTGCGTTATAACGTCTGAAAAGAACGTTTTTCAATATATATTAACTACAGTAAATATTATTGTACTACTGTTATACCTAGTGGCGATCAAAATATAATAATGTTATCCCTGGTGAGCGTGCCAACACTAACAGGTGCTTAACAAGTGGCTTAGAGTTGATTGCAGAGGTTGTAAACGCTGTAGGAGTAAACTTAATGCTTAGTTAGCCATGTAAAATTGTTATATTAAATTTTTCTGCATCCAAAAAATTCAATTTTAATAGTTCAGGATTAAGGTGCGTTATAACGTCTGAAAAGCACGTTTTTCAATATATATTAACTACAGTAAATATTATTGTACTACTGTTATACCTAGTGGCGATCAAAATATAATAATGTTATCCCTGGTGAGCGTGCCAACACTAACAGGTGCTTAACAAGTGGCTTAGAGTTGATTGCAGAGGTTGTAAACGCTGTAGGAGTAAACTTAATGCTTAGTTAGCCATGTAAAATTGTTATATTAAATTTTTCTGCATCCAAAAAATTCAATTTTAATAGTTCAGGATTAAGGTGCGTTATAACGTCTGAAAAGCACGTTTTTCAATATATATTAACTACAGTAAATATTATTGTACTAGTGTTATACCTAGTGGCGATCAAAATATAATAATTTTATCCCTGATAAGCGTGCCAACACTAACAGGTGCTCAAAAACTAACTTAGAATTGATTGCAGTTCAGTTCAGTATTAAGGTGCGTTATAACGTCTGAAAAGCACGTTTTTCAATATATATTAACTACAGTAAATTTTATTGTACTACTGTTATACCTAGTGTCGATCAAAATATAATAATTTTATCCCTGATAAGCGTGCCAACACTAACAGGTGCTCAAAAACTAACTTAGAATTGATTGCAGTTCAGTTCAGTATTAAGGTGCGTTATAACGTCTGAAAAGCACGTTTTTCAATATATATTAACTACAGTAAATATTATTGTACTAGTGTTATACCTACTGGCGATCAAAATATAATAATGTTATCCCTGGTGAGCGTGCCAACACTAACAGGTGCTTAACAAGTGGCTTAGAGTTGATTACAGAGGTTTTAAACGCTGTAGGAGTAAACTTGATGCTTAGTTAGCCATGTAAAATTGTTATATTAAATTTTTCTGCATCCAAAAAATTCAATTTTAATAGTTCAGTATTAAGGTGCGTTATAACGTCTGAAAAGCACGTTTTTCAATATATATTAACTACAGTAAATATTATTGTACTAGTGTTATACCTACTGGCGATCAAAATATAATAATGTTATCCCTGGTGAGCGTGCCAACACTAACAGGTGCTTAACAAGTGGCTTAGAGTTGATTGCAGAGGTTGTAAACGCTGTAGGAGTAAACTTGATGCTTAGTTAGCCATGTACAACTGCTATATTAAATTTTCCTGCATCCAAAAACTCAAGTATAATAGTTCAGTATTAAGGTGCGTTATAACGTTTGAAAAGCACGTTTTTCAATATATATTAACTACAGAAAATTATATTGCACTACTTAAATACATAGTGTCGATCAAAATATAATAATGTTATCCCTGGTGAGCGTGCCAAAACTAACAGGTGCTTAACAAGTGGCTTAGAGTTGATTGCAGAGGTTGTAAACGCTGTATGAGTAAACTTAATGCTTAGTTAGCCATGTACAACTGCTATATTAAATTTTTCTGCATCCAAAAAATTAAATTTCAATAGTTCAGTATTAAGGTGCGTTATAACGTCTGAAAAGCACCTTTTTCAATATATATTAACTACAGTAAATTTTATTGTACTACTGTTATACCTAGTGTCGATCAAAATATAATAATTTTATCCCTGATAAGCGTGCCAACACTAACAGGTGCTCAAAAACTAACTTAGAATTGATTGCAGAGGTTGTAACTGGTGTAGGGGAGCATGTGGAAGTTAGTTTGTTATATAAAACTGTTATATTAAATTTTTCTGAATCCAAAAAATTCAAGTTCAATAGTTCAGTATTAAGGTGCATTAAAACGCCTGAAAAGCACGTTTTTCAATATATATTAACTACAGAAAATTATATTGCACTACTATAATACATAGTGTCGATCAAAATATAATAATTTTATCCCTGGTGAGCGTGCCAACACTAACAGGTGCTTAATAAGTGGCTTAGAGTTGATTGCAGAGGTTGTAAACGCTGTAGGAGTAAACTTGATGCTTAGTTAGCCATGTACAACTGCTATATTAAATTTGTCTGTATCCAAAAAATTCAATTTCAATAGTTCAGGATTAAGGTGCGTTATAACGTCTGAAAAGCACGTTTTTCAATATATATTAACTACAGTAAATTTTATTGTACTACTGTTATACCTAGTGTCGATCAAAATATAATAATGTTATCCCTGGTAAGCGTGCCAACACTAACAGGTGATTAACAAGTGGCTTAGAATTGATTGCAGAGGTTGTAAACGCTGTAGCAGTAAACTTGATGCTTAGTTAGACATGTACAACTGCTATATTAAATTTTTCTGCATCTAAAAAATTCAATTTCAATAGTTCAGTATTAAGGTGCGTTATAACGTCTGAAAAGAACGTTTTTCAATATATATTAACTACAGTAAATATTATTGTACTACTGTTATACCTAGTGGCGATCAAAATATAATAATGTTATCCCTGGTAAGCGTGGCAATACTAACAGGTGCTTAACAAGTGGCTTAGAGTTGATTGCAGAGGTTGTAAACGCTGTAGGAGTAAACTTGATGCTTAGTTAGCCATGTAAAATTGTTATATTAAATTTGTCTGCATCCAAAAAATTCAATTTCAATAGTTCAGTATTAAGGTGCGTTATAACGTCTGAAAATCACGTTTTTCAATATATATTAACTACAGTAAATATTATTGTACTAGTGTTATACCTAGTGGCGATCAAAATATAATAATGAAATCCCTGGTGAGCGTGCCAACACTAACAGGTGCTTAACAAGTGGCTTAGAGTTGATTGCAGAGGCTGTAAACGCTGTAGGAGTAAACTTAATGCTTAGTTAGCCATGTAAAATTGTTATATTAAATTTTTCTGCATTCAAAAAATTCAATTTCAATAGTTCAGTATTAAGGTGCGTTATAACGTCTGAAAAGCACGTTTTTCAATATATATTAACTACAGTAAATTTTATTGTACTACTGTTATACCTAGTGTCGATCAAAATATAATAATTTTATCCCTGATAAGCGTGCCAACACTAACGGGTGCTTAACAAGTGGCTTAGAGTTGATTGCAGAGGTTGTAAACGCTGTAGGAGTAAACTTAATGCTTAGTTAGCCATGTAAAATTGTTATATTAAATTTTTCTGCATCCAAAAAATTCAATTTTAATAGTTCAGTATTAAGGTGCGTTATAACGTCTGAAAAGCACGTTTTTCAATATATATTAACTACAGTAAATTTTATTGTACTACTGTTATACCTAGTGTCGATCAAAATATAATAATGTTATCCCTGGTAAGCGTGCCAACACTAACAGGTGATTAACCAGTGGCTTAGAATTGATTGCAGAGGTTGTAAACGCTGTAGCAGTAAACTTGATGCTTAGTTAGACATTTACAACTGCTATATTAAATTTTTCTGCATCTAAAAAATTCAATTTCAATAGTTCAGTATTAAGGTGCGTTATAACATCTGAAAAGAACGTTTTTCAATATATATTAACTACAGTAAATATTATTGTACTACTGTTATACCTAGTGGCGATCAAAATATAATAATGTTATCCCTGGTAAGCGTGGCAATACTAACAGGTGCTTAGCAAGTGGCTTAGAGTTGATTGCAGAGGTTATAAACGCTGTAGGAGTAAACTTGATGCTTAGTTAGCCATGTAAAATTGTTATATTAAATTTGTCTGCATCCAAAAAATTCAATTTCAATAGTTCAGTATTAAGGTGCGTTATAACGTCTGAAAATCACGTTTTTCAATGTATATTAACTAAAGTAAATATTATTGTACTAGTGTTATACCTAGTGGCGTTCAAAATATAATAATGTAATCCCTGGTGAGCGTGCCAACACTAGCAGGTGTTTAACAAGTGGCTTAGAGTTGATTGCAGAGGCTGTAAACGCTGTAGGAGTAAACTTAATGCTTAGTTAGCCATGTAAAATTGTTATATTAAATTTTTCTGCATTCAAAAAATTCAATTTCAATAGTTCAGTATTAAGGTGCGTTATAACATCTGAAAAGCACGTTTTTCAATTTATATTAACTACAGTAAATTTTATTGTACTACTGTTATACCTAGTGTCGATCAAAATATAATAATTTTATCCCTGATAGGCGTGCCAACACTAACAGGTGCTTAACAAGTGGCTTAGAGTTGATTGCAGAGGTTGTAAACGCTGTAGGAGTAAACTTGATGCTTAGTTAGCCATGTACAACTGCTATATTAAATTTTCCTGCATCCAAAAACTCAAGTATAATAGTTCAGTATTAAGGTGCGTTATAACGTTTGAAAAGCACGTTTTTCAATATATATTAACTACAGAAAATTATATTGCACTACTTACATACATAGTGTCGATCAAAATATAATAATGTTATCCCTGGTGAGCGTGCCAAAACTAACAGGTGCTTAACAAGTGGCTTAGAGTTGATTGCAGAGGTTGTAAACGCTGTATGAGTAAACTTAATGCTTAGTTAGCCATGTACAACTGCTATATTAAATTTTTCTGCATCCAAAAAATTAAATTTCAATAGTTCAGTATTAAGGTGCGTTATAACGTCTGAAAAGCACCTTTTTCAATATATATTAACTACAGTAAATTTTATTGTACTACTGTTATACCTAGTGTCGATCAAAATATAATAATTTTATCCCTGATAAGCGTGCCAACACTAACAGGTGCTCAAAAACTAACTTAGAATTGATTGCAGAGGTTGTAACTGGTGTAGGGGAGCATGTGGAAGTTAGTTTGTTATATAAAACTGTTATATTAAATTTTTCTGAATCCAAAAAATTCAAGTTCAATAGTTCAGTATTAAGGTGCATTAAAACGCCTGAAAAGCACGTTTTTCAATATATATTAACTACAGAAAATTATATTGCACTACTATAATACATAGTGTCGATCAAAATATAATAATTTTATCCCTGGTGAGCGTGCCAACACTAACAGGTGCTTAATAAGTGGCTTAGAGTTGATTGCAGAGGTTGTAAACGCTGTAGGAGTAAACTTGATGCTTAGTTAGCCATGTACAACTGCTATATTAAATTTGTCTGTATCCAAAAAATTCAATTTCAATAGTTCAGGATTAAGGTGCGTTATAACGTCTGAAAAGCACGTTTTTCAATATATATTAACTACAGTAAATTTTATTGTACTACTGTTATACCTAGTGTCGATCAAAATATAATAATGTTATCCCTGGTAAGCGTGCCAACACTAACAGGTGATTAACAAGTGGCTTAGAATTGATTGCAGAGGTTGTAAACGCTGTAGCAGTAAACTTGATGCTTAGTTAGACATGTACAACTGCTATATTAAATTTTTCTGCATCTAAAAAATTCAATTTCAATAGTTCAGTATTAAGGTGCGTTATAACGTCTGAAAAGAACGTTTTTCAATATATATTAACTACAGTAAATATTATTGTACTACTGTTATACCTAGTGGCGATCAAAATATAATAATGTTATCCCTGGTAAGCGTGGCAATACTAACAGGTGCTTAACAAGTGGCTTAGAGTTGATTGCAGAGGTTGTAAACGCTGTAGGAGTAAACTTGATGCTTAGTTAGCCATGTAAAATTGTTATATTAAATTTGTCTGCATCCAAAAAATTCAATTTCAATAGTTCAGTATTAAGGTGCGTTATAACGTCTGAAAATCACGTTTTTCAATATATATTAACTACAGTAAATATTATTGTACTAGTGTTATACCTAGTGGCGATCAAAATATAATAATGAAATCCCTGGTGAGCGTGCCAACACTAACAGGTGCTTAACAAGTGGCTTAGAGTTGATTGCAGAGGCTGTAAACGCTGTAGGAGTAAACTTAATGCTTAGTTAGCCATGTAAAATTGTTATATTAAATTTTTCTGCATTCAAAAAATTCAATTTCAATAGTTCAGTATTAAGGTGCGTTATAACGTCTGAAAAGCACGTTTTTCAATATATATTAACTACAGTAAATTTTATTGTACTACTGTTATACCTAGTGTCGATCAAAATATAATAATTTTATCCCTGATAAGCGTGCCAACACTAACGGGTGCTTAACAAGTGGCTTAGAGTTGATTGCAGAGGTTGTAAACGCTGTAGGAGTAAACTTAATGCTTAGTTAGCCATGTAAAATTGTTATATTAAATTTTTCTGCATCCAAAAAATTCAATTTTAATAGTTCAGTATTAAGGTGCGTTATAACGTCTGAAAAGCACGTTTTTCAATATATATTAACTACAGTAAATTTTATTGTACTACTGTTATACCTAGTGTCGATCAAAATATAATAATGTTATCCCTGGTAAGCGTGCCAACACTAACAGGTGATTAACAAGTGGCTTAGAATTGATTGCAGAGGTTGTAAACGCTGTAGCAGTAAACTTGATGCTTAGTTAGACATTTACAACTGCTATATTAAATTTTTCTGCATCTAAAAAATTCAATTTCAATAGTTCAGTATTAAGGTGCGTTATAACATCTGAAAAGAACGTTTTTCAATATATATTAACTACAGTAAATATTATTGTACTACTGTTATACCTAGTGGCGATCAAAATATAATAATGTTATCCCTGGTAAGCGTGGCAATACTAACAGGTGCTTAGCAAGTGGCTTAGAGTTGATTGCAGAGGTTATAAACGCTGTAGGAGTAAACTTGATGCTTAGTTAGCCATGTAAAATTGTTATATTAAATTTGTCTGCATCCAAAAAATTCAATTTCAATAGTTCAGTATTAAGGTGCGTTATAACGTCTGAAAATCACGTTTTTCAATATATATTAACTAAAGTAAATATTATTGTACTAGTGTTATACCTAGTGGCGTTCAAAATATAATAATGTAATCCCTGGTGAGCGTGCCAACACTAGCAGGTGTTTAACAAGTGGCTTAGAGTTGATTGCAGAGGCTGTAAACGCTGTAGGAGTAAACTTAATGCTTAGTTAGCCATGTAAAATTGTTATATTAAATTTTTCTGCATTCAAAAAATTCAATTTCAATAGTTCAGTATTAAGGTGCGTTATAACATCTGAAAAGCACGTTTTTCAATTTATATTAACTACAGTAAATTTTATTGTACTACTGTTATACCTAGTGTCGATCAAAATATAATAATTTTATCCCTGATAGGCGTGCCAACACTAACAGGTGCTCAAAAACTAACTTAGAATTGATTGCAGTTCAGTTCAGTATTAAGGTGCGTTATAACGTCTGAAAAGCACGTTTTTCAATATATATTAACTACAGTAAATATTATTGTACTAGTGTTATACCTACTGGCGATCAAAATATAATAATGTTATCCCTGGTGAGCGTGCCAACACTAACAGGTGCTTAACAAGTGGCTTAGAGTTGATTGCAGAGGTTGTAAACGATGTAGGAGTAAACTTAATGCTTAGTTAGCCATGTAAAATTGTTATATTAAATTTTTCTGCATCCAAAAAATTCAATTTTAATAGTTCAGTATTAAGGTGCGTTATAACGTCTGAAAAGCACGTTTTTCAATATATATTAACTACAGTAAATATTATTGTACTAGTGTTATACCTACTGGCGATCAAAATATAATAATGTTATCCCTGGTGAGCGTGCCAAAACTAACAGGTGCTTAACAAGTGGCTTAGAGTTGATTGCAGAGGTTGTAAACGCTGTATGAGTAAACTTAATGCTTAGTTAGCCATGTGCAACTGCTATATTAAATTTTTCTGCATCCAAAAAATTAAATTTCAATAGTTCAGTATTAAGGTGCGTTATAACGTCTGAAAAGCACCTTTTTCAATATATATTAACTACAGTAAATTTTATTGTACTACTGTTATACCTAGTGTCGTTCAAAATATAATAATGTAATCCCTGGTGAGCGTGCCAACACTAGAAGGTGCTTAACAAGTGGCTTAGAGTTGATTGCAGAGGCTGTAAACGCTGTAGGAGTAAACTTAATGCTTAGTTAGCCATGTAAAATTGTTATATTAAATTTTTCTGCATTCAAAAAATTCAATTTCAATAGTTCAGTATTAAGGTGCGTTATAACGTCTGAAAAGCACGTTTTTCAATATATATTAACTACAGTAAATTTTATTGTACTACTGTTATACCTAGTGTCGATCAAAATATAATAATTTTATCCCTGATAAGCGTGCCAACACTAACAGGTGCTCAAAAACTAACTTAGAATTGATTGCAGTTCAGTTCAGTATTAAGGTGCGTTATAACGTCTGAAAAGCACGTTTTTCAATATATATTAACTACAGTAAATATTATTGTACTAGTGTTATACCTACTGGCGATCAAAATATAATAATGTTATCCCTGGTGAGCGTGCCAACACTAACAGGTGCTTAACAAGTGGCTTAGAGTTGATTGCAGAGGTTGTAAACGCTGTAGGAGTAAACTTAATGCTTAGTTAGCCATGTAAAATTGTTATATTAAATTTTTCTGCATCCAAAAAATTCAATTTTAATAGTTCAGTATTAAGGTGCGTTATAACGTCTGAAAAGCACGTTTTTCAATATATATTAACTACAGTAAATATTATTGTACTAGTGTTATACCTACTGGCGATCAAAATATAATAATGTTATCCCTGGTGAGCGTTCCAACACTAACAGGTGCTTAACAAGTTGCTTAGAGTTGATTGCAGAGGTTGTAAACGCTGTAGGAGTAAACTTGATGCTTAGTTAGCCATGTACAACTGCTATATTAAATTTTCCTGCATCCAAAAAATCAAGTATAATAGTTCAGTATTAAGGTGCGTTATAACGTTTGAAAAGCACGTTTTTCAATATATATTAACTACAGAAAATTATATTGCACTACTTAAATACATAGTGTCGATCAAAATATAATAATGTTATCCCTGGTGAGCGTGCCAAAACTAACAGGTGCTTAACAAGTGGCTTAGAGTTGATTGCAGAGGTTGTAAACGCTGTATGAGTAAACTTAATGCTTAGTTAGCCATGTGCAACTGCTATATTAAATTTTTCTGCATCCAAAAAATTAAATTTCAATAGTTCAGTATTAAGGTGCGTTATAACGTCTGAAAAGCACCTTTTTCAATATATATTAACTACAGTAAATTTTATTGTACTACTGTTATACCTAGTGTCGATCAAAATATAATAATTTTATCCCTGATAAGCGTTCCAACACTAACAGGTGCTCAAAAACTAACTTAGAATTGATTGCAGAGGTTGTAACTGGTGTAGGGGAGCATGTGGAAGTTAGTTTGTTATATAAAACTGTTATATTAAATTTTTCTGAATCCAAAAAATTCAAGTTCAATAGTTCAGTATTAAGGTGCATTAAAACGCCTGAAAAGCACGTTTTTCAATATATATTAACTACAGAAAATTATATTGCACTACTATAATACATAGTGTCGATCAAAATATAATAATTTTATCCCTGGTGAGCGTGCCAACACTAACAGGTGCTTAATAAGTGGCTTAGAGTTGATTGCAGAGGTTGTAAACGCTGTAGGAGTAAACTTGATGCTTAGTTAGCCACGTACAACTGCTATATTAAATTTGTCTGTATCCAAAAAATTCAATTTCAATAGTTCAGTATTAAGGTGCGTTATAACGTCTGAAAAGAACGTTTTTCAATATATATTAACTACAGTAAATATTATTGTACTACTGTTATACCTAGTGGCGATCAAAATATAATAATGTTATCCCTGGTAAGCGTGGCAATACTAACAGGTGCTTAGCAAGTGGCTTAGAGTTGATTGCAGAGGTTGTAAACGCTGTAGGAGTAAACTTGATGCTTAGTTAGCCATGTAAAATTGTTATATTAAATTTGTCTGCATCCAAAAAATTCAATTTCAATAGTTCAGTATTAAGGTGCGTTATAACGTCTGAAAATCACGTTTTTCAATATATATTAACTACAGTAAATATTATTGTACTAGTGTTATACCTAGTGGCGATCAAAATATAATAATGTAATCCCTGGTGAGCGTGCCAACACTAGCAGGTGCTTAACAAGTGGCTTAGAGTTGATTGCAGAGGTTGTAAACGCTGTATGAGTAAACTTAATGCTTAGTTTGCCATGTGTAACTGCTATATTAAATTTTTCTGCATCCAAAAAATTAAATTTCAATAGTTCAGTATTAAGGTGCGTTATAACGTCTGAAAAGCACCTTTTTCAATATATATTAACTACAGTAAATTTTATTGTACTACTGTTATACCTAGTGTCGATCAAAATATAATAATTTTATCCCTGATAAGCGTGCCAACACTAACAGGTGCTCAAAAACTAACTTAGAATTGATTGCAGAGGTTGTAACTGGTGTAGGGGAGCATGTGGAAGTTAGTTTGTTATATAAAACTGTTATATTAAATTTTTGTGAATCCAAAAAAATTCAAGTTCAATAGTTCAGTATTAAGGTGCATTAAAACGCCTGAAAAGCACGTTTTTCAATATATATTAACTACAGAAAATTATATTGCACTACTATAATACATAGTGTCGATCAAAATATAATAATTTTATCCCTGGTGAGCGTGCCAACACTAACAGGTGCTTAATAAGTGGCTTAGAGTTGATTGCAGAGGTTGTAAACGCTGTAGGAGTAAACTTGATGCTTAGTTAGCCACGTACAACTGCTATATTAAATTTGTCTGTATCCAAAAAATTCAATTTCAATAGTTCAGGATTAAGGTGCGTTATAACGTCTGAAAAGCACGTTTTTCAATATATATTAACTACAGTAAATTTTATTGTACTACTGTTATACCTAGTGTCGATCAAAATATAATAATGTTATCCCTGGTAAGCGTGCCAACACTAACAGGTGATTAACAAGTGGCTTAGAATTGATTGCAGAGGTTGTAAACGCTGTAGCAGTAAACTTGATGCTTAGTTAGCCATGTACAACTGCTATATTAAATTTTTCTGCATCTAAAAAATTCAATTTCAATAGTTCAGTATTAAGGTGCGTTATAACGTCTGAAAAGAACGTTTTTCAATATATATTAACTTCAGTAAATATTATTGTACTACTGTTATACCAAGTGGCGATCAAAATATAATAATGTTATCCCTGGTAAGCGTGGCATCACTAACAGGTGATTAACAAGTGGCTTAGAATTGATTGCAGAGGTTGTAAACGCTGTAGCAGTAAACTTGATGCTTAGTTAGCCATGTACAACTGCTATATTAAATTTTTCTGCATCTAAAAAATTCAATTTCAATAGTTCAGTATTAAGGTGCGTTATAACGTCTGAAAAGAACGTTTTTCAATATATATTAACTACAGTAAATATTATTGTACTACTGTTATACCTAGTGTCGATCAAAATATAATGTTATCCCTGGTGAGCGTGCCAACACTAACAGGTGCTTAACAAGTGGCTTAGAGTTGATTGCAGAGGTTGTAAACGCTGTAGGAGTAAACTTGATGCTTAGTTAGCCATGTACAACTGCTATATTAAAATTTTCTGCATCCAAAAAATTCAATTTCAATAGTTCAGTATTAAGGTGCGTTATAACGTCTGAAAACCACGTTTTTCAATATATATTAACTACAGTAAATTTTATTGTACTACTGTTATGCCTACTGGCGTTCAAAATATAATAATGTTATCCCTGGTGAGCGTGCCAACACTAAAAGGTGCTTAACAAGTGGCTTAGAGTTGATTGCAGAGGTTGTAAACGCTGTAGGAGTAAACTTGATGCTTAGTTAGCCATGTAAAATTGTTATATTAAATTTTTCTGCATCCAAAAATTCAATTTTAATAGTTCAGTATTAAAGTGCGGTATAACGTCTGAAAAGCACGTTTTTCAATATACCGTGTGTCCACAGGAATACGCACCATAGGGATAACCAAATAGAATAGAAAGATCGGCTAATGCTGTGATCGCCGGCACGCTAAAACGTTGTTTTCTGGCTTCTGACTCGCCACTGTATGAAACAATATTGTTATAAATGGTACAAGAAAAGGGACGGTGGTCACAGCACTGGTTGATATTTATATTCTATTAGCATTATCTTATCTCTATGGTGCGTACTCCTGTGGACACACGGTATATTAACTACAGTAAATATTATTGTACTAGTGTTATACCTACTGGCGATCAAAATATAATAATGTTATCCCTGGTGAGCGTGCCAACACTAACAGGTGCTTAACAAGTGGCTTAGAGTTGATTGCAGAGGTTGTAAACGCTGTAGGAGTAAACTTGATGCTTAGTTAGCCATGTACAACTGCTATATTAAATTTTCCTGCATCCAAAAACTCAAGTATAATAGTTCAGTATTAAGGTGCGTTATAACGTTTGAAAAGCACGTTTTTCAATATATATTAACTACAGAAAATTATATTGCACTACTTAAATACATAGTGTCGATCAAAATATAATAATGTTATCCCTGGTGAGCGTGCCAAAACTAACAGGTGCTTAACAAGTGGCTTAGAGTTGATTGCAGAGGTTGTAAACGCTGTATGAGTAAACTTAATGCTTAGTTAGCCATGTACAACTGCTATATTAAATTTTTCTGCATCCAAAAAATTAAATTTCAATAGTTCAGTATTAAGGTGCGTTATAACGTCTGAAAAGCACCTTTTTCAATATATATTAACTACAGTAAATTTTATTGTACTACTGTTATACCTAGTGTCGATCAAAATATAATAATTTTATCCCTGATAAGCGTGCCAACACTAACAGGTGCTCAACAACTAACTTAGAATTGATTGCAGAGGTTGTAACTGGTGTAGGGGAGCATGTGGAAGTTAGTTTGTTATATAAAACTGTTATATTAAATTTTTCTGATTCCAAAAAATTCAAGTTCAATAGTTCAGTATTAAGGTGCATTAAAACGCCTGAAAAGCACGTTTTTCAATATATATTAACTACAGAAAATTATATTGCACTACTATAATACATAGTGTCGATCAAAATATAATAATTTTATCCCTGGTGACCGTGCCAACACTAACAGGTGCTTAATAAGTGGCTTAGAGTTGATTGTAGAGGTTGTAAACGCTGTAGGAGTAAACTTGATGCTTAGTTAGCCATGTACAACTGCTATTTTAAATTTGTCTGTATCCAAAAAATTCAATTTCAATAGTTCAGGATTAAGGTGCGTTATAACGTCTGAAAAGCACGTTTTTCAATATATATTAACTACAGTAAATTTTATTGTACTACTGTTATACCTAGTGTCGATCAAAATATAATAATGTTATCCCTGGTAAGCGTGCCAACACTAACAGGTGATTAACAAGTGGCTTAGAATTGATTGCAGAGGTTGTAAACGCTGTAGCAGTAAACTTGATGCTTAGTTAGACATGTACAACTGCTATATTAAATTTTTCTGCATCTAAAAAATTCAATTTCAATAGTTCAGAATTAAGGTGCGTTATAACGTCTGAAAAGCACTTTTTTCAATATATATTAACTACAGTAAATTTTATTGTACTACTGTTATACCTAGTGTCGATCAAAATATAATAATTTTATCCCTGATAAGCGTGCCAACACTAACAGGTGCTTAACAAGTGGCTTAGAGTTGATTGCAGAGGTTGTCAACGCTGTAGGAGTAAACTTAATGCTTAGTTAGCCATGTAAAATTGTTATATTAAATTTTTCTGCATCCAAAAAATTCAATTTTAATAGTTCAGTATTAAGGTGCGTTATAACGTCTGAAAAGCACGTTTTTCAATATATATTAACTACAGTAAATTTTATTGTACTACTGTTATACCTAGTGTCTATCAAAATATAATAATGTTATCCCTGGTAAGCGTGCCAACACTAACAGGTGATTAACAAGTGGCTTAGAATTGATTGCAGAGGTTGTAAACGCTGTAGCAGTAAACTTGATGCTTAGTTAGACATGTACAACTGCTATATTAAATTTTTCTGCATCTAAAAAATTCAATTTCAATAGTTCAGTATTAAGGTGCGTTATAACGTCTGAAAAGAACGTTTTTCAATATATATTAACTACAGTAAATATTATTGTACTACTGTTATACCTAGTGGCGATCAAAATATAATAATGTTAACCCTGGTAAGCGTGGCAATACTAACAGGTGCTTAGCAAGTGGCTTAGAGTTGATTGCAGAGGTTGTAAACGCTGTAGGAGTAAACTTGATGCTTAGTTAGCCATGTAAAATTGTTATATTAAATTTGTCTGCATCCAAAAAATTCAATTTGAATAGTTCAGTATTAAGGTGCGTTATAACGTCTGAAAATCACGTTTTTCAATATATATTAACTACAGTAAATATTATTGTACTAGTGTTATACCTAGTGGCGTTCAAAATATAATAATGTAATCCCTGGTGAGCGTGCCAACACTAGCAGGTGCTTAACAAGTGGTTTAGAGTTGATTGCAGAGGCTGTAAACGCTGTAGGAGTAAACTTAATGCTTAGTTAGCCATGTAAAAGTGTTATATTAAATTTTTCTGCATTCAAAAAATTCAATTTCAATAGTTCAGTATTAAGGTGCGTTATAACGTCTGAAAAGCACGTTTTTCAATATATATTAACTACAGTAAATTTTATTGTACTACTGTTATACCTAGTGTCGATCAAAATATAATAATTTTATCCCTGATAAGCGTGCCAACACTAACAGGTGCTCAAAAACTAACTTAGAATTGATTGCAGTTCAGTTCAGTATTAAGGTGCCTTATAACGTCTGAAAAGCACGTTTTTCAATATATATTAACTACAGTAAATATTATTGTACTAGTGTTATACCTACTGGCGATCAAAATATAATAATGTTATCCCTGGTGAGCGTGCCAACACTAACAGGTGCTTAACAAGTGGCGTAGAGTTGATTGCAGAAGTTGTAAACGCTGTAGGAGTAAACTTAATGCTTAGTTAGCCATGTAAAATTGTTATATTAAATTTTTCTGCATCCAAAAAATTCAATTTTAATAGTTCAGTATTAAGGTGCGTTATAACGTCTGAAAAGCACGTTTTTCAATATATATTAACTACAGTAAATATTATTGTACTAGTGTTATACCTACTGGCGATCAAAATATAATAATGTTATCCCTGGTGAGCGTTCCAACACTAACAGGTGCTTAACAAGTGGCTTAGAGTTGATTGCAGAGGTTGTAAACGCTGTAGGAGTAAACTTGATGCTTAGTTAGCCATGTACAACTGCTATATTAAATTTTCCTGCATCCAAAAAATCAAGTATAATAGTTCAGTATTAAGGTGCGTTATAACGTTTGAAAAGCACGTTTTTCAATATATATTAACTACAGAAAATTATATTGCACTACTTAAATACATAGTGTCGATCAAAATATAATAATGTTATCCCTGGTGAGCGTGCCAAAACTAACAGGTGCTTAACAAGTGGCTTAGAGTTGATTGCAGAGGTTGTAAACGCTGTATGAGTAAACTTAATGCTTAGTTAGCCATGTGCAACTGCTATATTAAATTTTTCTGCATCCAAAAAATTAAATTTCAATAGTTCAGTATTAAGGTGCGTTATAACGTCTGAAAAGCACCTTTTTCAATATATATTAACTACAGTAAATTTTATTGTACTACTGTTATACCTAGTGTCGATCAAAATATATTAATTTTATCCCTGATAAGCGTGCCAACACTAACAGGTGCTCAAAAACTAACTTAGAATTGATTGCAGAGGTTGTAACTGGCGTAGGGGAGCATGTGGAAGTTAGTTTGTTATATAAAACTGTTATATTAAATTTTTCCTGAATCCAAAAAATTCAAGTTCAATAGTTCAGTATTAAGGTGCATTAAAACGCCTGAAAAGCACGTTTTTCAATATATATTAACTACAGAAAATTATATTGCACTACTATAATACATAGTGTCGATCAAAATATAATAATTTTATCCCTGGTGAGCGTGCCAACACTAACAGGTGCTTAATAAGTGGCTTAGAGTTGATTGCAGAGGTTGTAAACGCTGTAGGAGTAAACTTGATGCTTAGTTAGCCACGTACAACTGCTATATTAAATTTGTCTGTATCCAAAAAATTCAATTTCAATAATTCAGGATTAAGGTGCGTTATAACGTCTGAAAAGCACGTTTTTCAATATATATTAACTACAGTAAATTTTATTGTACTACTGTTATACCTAGTGTCGATCAAAATATAATAATGTTATCCCTGGTAAGCGTGCCAACACTAACAGGTGATTAACAAGTGGCTTAGAATTGATTGCAGAGGTTGTAAACGCTGTAGCAGTAAACTTGATGCTTAGTTAGCCATGTACAACTGCTATATTAAATTTTTCTGCATCTAAAAAATTCAATTTCAATAGTTCAGTATTAAGGTGCGTTATAACGTCTGAAAAGAACGTTTTTCAATATATATTAACTTCAGTAAATATTATTGTACTACTGTTATATCAAGTGGCGATCAAAATATAATAATGTTATCCCTGGTAAGCGTGGCATCACTAACAGGTGATTAACAAGTGGCTTAGAATTGATTGCAGAGGTTGTAAACGCTGTAGCAGTAAACTTGATGCTTAGTTAGCCATGTACAACTGCTATATTAAATTTTTCTGCATCTAAAAAATTCAATTTCAATAGTTCAGTATTAAGGTGCGTTATAACGTCTGAAAAGAACGTTTTTCAATATATATTAACTACAGTAAATATTATTGTACTACTGTTATACCTAGTGTCGATCAAAATATAATGTTATCCCTGGTGAGCGTGCCAACACTAACAGGTGCTTAACAAGTGGCTTAGAGTTGATTGCAGAGGTTGTAAACGCTGTAGGAGTAAACTTGATGCTTAGTTAGCCATGTACAACTGCTATATTAAAATTTTCTGCATCCAAAAAATTCAATTTCAATAGTTCAGTATTAAGGTGCGTTATAACGTCTGAAAAGCACGTTTTTCAATATATATTAACTACAGTAAATTTTATTGTACTACTGTTATACCTACTGGCGTTCAAAATATAATAATGTTATCCCTGGTGAGCGTGCCAACACTAAAAGGTGCTTAACAAGTGGCTTAGAGTTGATTGCAGAGGTTGTAAACGCTGTAGGAGTAAACTTGATGCTTAGTTAGCCATGTAAAATTGTTATATTAAATTTTTCTGCATCCAAAAATTCAATTTTAATAGTTCAGTATTAAGGTGCGGTATAACGTCTGAAAAGCACGTTTTTCAATATATATTAACTACAGTAAATATTATTGTACTAGTGTTATACCTACTGGCGATCAAAATATAATAATGTTATCCCTGGTGAGCGTGCCAACACTAACAGGTGCTTAACAAGTGGCTTAGAGTTGATTGCAGAGGTTGTAAACGCTGTAGGAGTAAACTTGATGCTTAGTTAGCCATGTACAACTGCTATATTAAATTTTCCTGCATCCAAAAACTCAAGTATAATAGTTCAGTATTAAGGTGCGTTATAACGTTTGAAAAGCACGTTTTTCAATATATATTAACTACAGAAAATTATATTGCACTACTTAAATACATAGTGTCGATCAAAATATAATAATGTTAACCCTGGTGAGCGTGCCAAAACTAACAGGTGCTTAACAAGTGGCTTAGAGTTGATTGCAGAGGTTGTAAACGCTGTATGAGTAAACTTAATGCTTAGTTAGCCATGTACAACTGCTATATTAAATTTTTCTGCATCCAAAAAATTAAATTTCAATAGTTCAGTATTAAGGTGCGTTATAACGTCTGAAAAGCACCTTTTTCAATATATATTAACTACAGTAAATTTTATTGTACTACTGTTATACCTAGTGTCGATCAAAATATAATAATTTTATCCCTGATAAGCGTGCCAACACTAACAGGTGCTCAAAAACTAACTTAGAATTGATTGCAGAGGTTGTAACTGGTGTAGGGGAGCATGTGGAAGTTAGTTTGTTATATAAAACTGTTATATTAAATTTTTCTGAATCCAAAAAATTCAAGTTCAATAGTTCAGTATTAAGGTGCATTAAAACGCCTGAAAAGCACGTTTTTCAATATATATTAACTACAGAAAATTATATTGCACTACTATAATACATAGTGTCGATCAAAATATAATAATTTTATCCCTGGTGAGCGTGCCAACACTAACAGGTGCTTAATAAGTGGCTTAGAGTTGATTGCAGAGGTTGTAAACGCTGTAGGAGTAAACTTGATGCTTAGTTAGCCACGTACAACTGCTATATTAAATTTGTCTGTATCCAAAAAATTCAATTTCAATAGTTCAGGATTAAGGTGCGTTATAACGTCTGAAAAGCACGTTTTTCAATATATATTAACTACAGTAAATTTTATTGTACTACTGTTATACCTAGTGTCGATCAAAATATAATAATGTTATTCCTGGTAAGCGTGCCAACACTAACAGGTGATTAACAAGTGGCTTAGAATTGATTGCAGAGGTTGTAAACGCTGTAGCAGTAAACTTGATTCTTAGTTAGACATGTATAACTGCTATATTAAATTTTTCTGCATCTAAAAAATTCAATTTCAATAGTTCAGTATTAAGGTGCGTTATAACGTCTGAAAAGAACGTTTTTCAATATATATTAACTACAGTAAATATTATTGTACTAGTGTTATACCTAGTGGCGATCAAAATATAATAATGTAATCCCTAGTGAGCGTGCCAACACTAACAGGTGCTTAACAAGTGGCTTAGAGTTGATTGCAGAGGCTGTAAACGCTGTAGGAGTAAACTTAATGCTTAGTTAGCCATGTAAAATTGTTATATTAAATTTGTCTGCATCCAAAAAATTCAATTTCAATAGTTCAGTATTAAGGTGCGTTATAACGTCTGAAAATCACGTTTTTCAATATATATTAACTACAGTAAATATTATTGTACTAGTGTTATACCTAGTGGCGATCAAAATATAATAATGTAATCCCTAGTGAGCGTGCCAACACTAACAGGTGCTTAACAAGTGGCTTAGAGTTGATTGCAGAGGCTGTAAACGCTGTAGGAGTAAACTTAATGCTTAGTTAGCCATGTAAAATTGTTATATTAAATTTTTCTGCAATCAAAAAATTCAATTTCAATAGTTCAGTATTAAGGTGCGTTATAACGTCTGAAAAGCACGTTTTTCAATATATATTAACTACAGTAAATTTTATTGTACTACTGTTATACCTAGTGTCGATCAAAATATAATAATTTTATCCCTGATAAGCGTGCCAACACTAACAGGTGCTCACAAACTAACTTAGAATTGATTGCAGTTCAGTTCAGTATTAAGGTGCGTTATAACGTCTGAAAAGCACGTTTTTCAATATATATTTACTACAGTAAATATAATTGTACTAGTGTTATACCTACTGGCGATCAAAATATAATAATGTTATCCCTGGTGAGCGTGCCAACACTAACAGGTGCTTAACAAGTGGCTTAGAGTTGATTGCAGAGGTTGTAAACGCTGTAGGAGTAGACTTAATGCTTAGTTAGCCATGTAAAATTGTTATATTAAATTTTTCTGCATCCAAAAAATTCAATTTTAATAGTTCAGTATTAAGGTGCGTTATAACGTCTGAAAAGCACGTTTTTCAATATATATTAACTACAGTAAATTTTATTGTACTACTGTTATACCTAGTGTCGATCAAAATATAATAATGTTATCCCTGGTAAGCGTGCCAACACTAACAAGTGATTAACAAGTGGCTTAGAATTGATTGCAGAGGTTGTAAACGCTGTAGCAGTAAACTTGATGCTTAGTTAGATATGTATAACTGCTATATTAAATTTTTCTGCATCTAAAAAATTCAATTTCAATAGTTCAGTATTAAGGTGCGTTATAACGTCTGAAAAGAACGTTTTTCAATATATATTAACTACAGTAAATATTATTGTACTACTGTTATACCTAGTGGCGATCAAAATATAATAATGTTATCCCTGGTAAGCGTGGCAATACTAACAGGTGCTTAGCAAGTGGCTTAGAGTTGATTGCAGAGGTTGTAAACGCTGTAGGAGTAAACCTGATGCTTAGTTAGCCATGTAAAATTGTTATATTAAATTTGACTGCATCCAAAAAATTCAATTTCAATAGTTCAGTATTAAGGTGCGTTATAACGTCTGAAAATCACGTTTTTCAATATATATTAACTACAGTAAATATTATTGTACTAGTGTTATACCTAGTGGCGATCAAAATATAATAATGTAATCCCTGGTGAGCGTGCCAACACTAGCAGGTGCTTAACAAGTGGCTTAGAGTTGATTGCAGAGGCTGTAAACGCTGTAGGAGTAAACTTAATGCTTAGTTAGCCATGTAAAATTGTTATATTAAATTTTTCTGCATTCAAAAAATTCAATTTCAATAGTTCAGTATTAAGGTGCGTTATAACGTCTGAAAAGCACGTTTTTCAATATATATTAACTACAGTAAATTTTATTGTACTACTGTTATACCTAGTGTCGATCAAAATATAATAATTTTATCCCTGATAAGCGTGCCAACACTAACAGGTGCTCAAAAACTAACTTAGAATTGATTGCAGTTCAGTTCAGTATTAAGGTGCGTTATAACGTCTGAAAAGCACGTTTTTCAATATATATTAACTACAGTAAATATTATTGTACTAGTGTTATACCTACTGGCGATCAAAATATAATAATGTTATCCCTGGTGAGCGTGCCAACACTAACAGGTGCTTAACAAGTGGCTTAGAGTTGATTGCAGAGGTTGTAAACGCTGTAGGAGTAAACTTAATGCTTAGTTAGCCATGTAAAATTGTTATATTAAATTTTTCTGCATCCAAAAAATTCAATTTTAATAGTTCAGTATTAAGGTGCGTTATAACGTCTGAAAAGCACGTTTTTCAATATATATTAACTACAGTAAATATTATTGTACTAGTGTTATACCTACAGGCGATCAAAATATAATAATGTTATCCCTGGTGAGCGTGCCAACACTAACAGGTGCTTAACAAGTGGCTTAGAATTGATTGCAGAGGTTGTAAACGCTGTAGGAGTAAACTTGATGCTTAGTTAGCCATGTACAACTGCTATATTAAATTTTCCTGCATCCAAAAAATCAAGTATAATAGTTCAGTATTAAGGTGCGTTATAACGTTTGAAAAGCACGTTTTTCAATATATATTAACTACAAAAAATTATATTGCACTACTTAAATACATAGTGTCGATCAAAATATAATAATGTTATCCCTGGTGAGCGTGCCAAAACTAACAGGTGCTTAACAAGTGGCTTAGAGTTGATTGCAGAGGTTGTAAACGCTGTATGAGTAAACTTAATGCTTAGTTAGCCATGTGCAACTGCTATATTAAATTTTTCTGCATCCAAAAAATTTAATTTCAATAGTTCAGTATTAAGTTGCGTTATAACGTCTGAAAAGCACCTTTTTCAATATATATTAACTACAGTAAATTTTATTGTACTACTGTTATACCTAGTGTCGATCAAAATATAATAATTTTATCCCTGATAAGCGTGCCAACACTAACAGGTGCTCAAAAACTAACTTAGAATTGATTGCAGAGGTTGTAACTGGTGTAGGGGAGCATGTGGAAGTTAGTTTGTTATATAAAACTGTTATATTAAATTTTTCTGAATCCAAAAAATTCAAGTTCAATAGTTCAGTATTAAGGTGCATTAAAACGCCTGAAAAGCACGTTTTTCAATATATATTAACTACAGAAAATTATATTGCACTACTATAATACATAGTGTCGATCAAAATATAATAATTTTATCCCTGGTGAGCGTGCCAACACTAACAGGTGCTTAATAAGTGGCTTAGAGTTGATTGCAGAGGTTGTAAACGCTGTAGGAGTAAACTTGATGCTTAGTTAGCCACGTACAACTGCTATATTAAATTTGTCTGTATCCAAAAAATTCAATTTCAATAGATCAAGATTAAGGTGCGTTATAACGTCTGAAAAGCACGTTTTTCAATATATATTAACTACAGTAAATTTTATTGTACTACTGTTATACCTAGTGTCGATCAAAATATAATAATGTTATCTCTGGTAAGCGTGCCAACACTAACAGGTGATTAACAAGTGGCTTAGAATTGATTGCAGAGGTTGTAAACGCTGTAGCAGTAAACTTGATGCTTAGTTAACCATGTACAACTGCTATATTAAATTTTTCTGCATCTAAAAATTCAATTTCAATAGTTCAGTATTAAGGTGCGTTATAACGTCTGAAAAGAACGTTTTTTAATATATATTAACTACAGTAAATATTATTGTACTACTGTTATACCAAGTGGCGATCAAAATATAATAATGTTATCCCTGGTAAGCGTGGCAACACTAACAGGTGATTAACAAGTGGCTTAGAATTGATTGCAGAGGTTGTAAACGCTGTAGCAGTAAACTTGATGCTTAGTTAGCCATGTACAACTGCTATATTAAATTTTTCTGCATCTAAAAAATTCAATTTCAATAGTTCAGTATTAAGGTGCGTTATAACGTCTGAAAAGAACGTTTTTCAATATATATTAACTACAGTAAATATTATTGTACTACTGTTATACCTAGTGTCGATCAAAATATAATGTTATCCCTGGTGAGCGTGCCAACACTAACAGGTGCTTAACAAGTGGCTTAGAGTTGATTGCAGAGGTTGTAAACGCTGTAGGAGTAAACTTGATGCTTAGTTAGCCATGTACAACTGCTATATTAAAATTTTCTGCATCCAAAAAATTCAATTTCAATAGTTCAGTATTAAGGTGCGTTATAACGTCTGAAAAGCACGTTTTTCAATATATATTAACTACAGTAAATTTTATTGTACTACTGTTATACCTACTGGCGTTCAAAATATAATAATGTTATCCCTGGTGAGCGTGCCAACACTAACAGGTGCTTAACAAGTGGCTCTGAGTTGATTGCAGAGGTTGTAAACGCTGTAGGAGTAAACTTGATGCTTTGTTAGCCATGTACAACTGCTATATTATATTTTCCTGCATCCAAAAAATTCAATTTCAATAGTTCAGTATTAAGGTGCGTTATATCGTCTGAAAAGCACGTTTTTCAATATATATTAACTACAGTAAATTTTATTGTACTACTGTTATACCTAGTGTCGATCAAAATATAATGTTATCCCTGGTAAGCGTGCCAACACTAACAGGTGCTTAACAAGTGGCTTAAAGTTGATTGCAGAGGTTGTAAACGCTGTAGGAGTAAACTTGATGCTTAGTTAGCCATGTAAAATTGTTATATTAAATTTTTCTGTATCCAAAAAATTCAATTTCAATAGTTCAGTATTAAGGTGCGTTATAACGTCTGAAAAGCACGTTTTTCAATATATATTAACTACAGTAAATTTTATTGTACTACTGTTATACCTAGTGTCGATCAAAATATAATAATTTTATCCCTGATAAGCGTGCCAACACTAACAGGTGCTCAAAAACTAACTTAGAATTGATTGCAGTTCAGTTCAGTATTAAGGTGCGTTATAACGTCTGAAAAGCACGTTTTTCAATATATATTAACTACAGTAAATATTATTGTACTAGTGTTATACCTACTGGCGATCAAAATATAATAATGTTATCCCTGGTGAGCGTGCCAACACTAACAGGTGCTTAACAAGTGGCTTAGAGTTGATTGCAGAGGTTGTAAACGCTGTAGGAGTAAACTTAATGCTTAGTTAGCCATGTAAAATTGTTATATTAAATTTTTCTGCATCCAAAATATTCAATTTTAATAGTTCAGTATTAAGGTGCGTTATAACGTCTGAAAAGCACGTTTTTCAATATATATTAACTACAGTAAATATTATTGTACTAGTGTTATACCTACTGGCGATCAAAATATAATAATGTTATCCCTGGTGAGCGTGCCAACACTAACAGGTGCTTAACAAGTGGCTTAGAATTGATTGCAGAGGTTGTAAACGCTGTAGGAGTAAACTTGATGCTTAGTTAGCCATGTACAACTGCTATATTAAATTTTCCTGCATCCAAAAAATCAAGTATAATAGTTCAGTATTAAGGTGCGTTATAACGTTTGAAAAGCACGTTTTTCAATATATATTAACTACAAAAAATTATATTGCACTACTTAAATACATAGTGTCGATCAAAATATAATAATGTTATCCCTGGTGAGCGTGCCAAAACTAACAGGTGCTTAACAAGTGGCTTAGAGTTGATTGCAGAGGTTGTAAACGCTGTATGAGTAAACTTAATGCTTAGTTAGCCATGTGCAACTGCTATATTAAATTTTTCTGCATCCAAAAAATTAAATTTCAATAGTTCAGTATTAAGTTGCGTTATAACGTCTGAAAAGCACCTTTTTCAATATATATTAACTACAGTAAATTTTATTGTACTACTGTTATACCTAGTGTCGATCAAAATATAATAATTTTATCCCTGATAAGCGTGCCAACACTAACAGGTGCTCAAAAACTAACTTAGAATTGATTGCAGAGGTTGTAACTGGTGTAGGGGAGCATGTGGAAGTTAGTTTGTTATATAAAACTGTTATATTAAATTTTTCTGAATCCAAAAAATTCAAGTTCAATAGTTCAGTATTAAGGTGCATTAAAACGCCTGAAAAGCACGTTTTTCAATATATATTAACTACAGAAAATTATATTGCACTACTATAATACATAGTGTCGATCAAAATATAATAATTTTATCCCTGGTGAGCGTGCCAACACTAACAGGTGCTTAATAAGTGGCTTAGAGTTGATTGCAGAGGTTGTAAACGCTGTAGGAGTAAACTTGATGCTTAGTTAGCCACGTACAACTGCTATATTAAATTTGTCTGTATCCAAAAAATTCAATTTCAATAGATCAAGATTAAGGTGCGTTATAACGTCTGAAAAGCACGTTTTTCAATATATATTAACTACAGTAAATTTTATTGTACTACTGTTATACCTAGTGTCGATCAAAATATAATAATGTTATCCCTGGTAAGCGTGCCAACACTAACAGGTGATTAACAAGTGGCTTAGAATTGATTGCAGAGGTTGTAAACGCTGTAGCAGTAAACTTGATGCTTAGTTAACCATGTACAACTGCTATATTAAATTTTTCTGCATCTAAAAAATTCAATTTCAATAGTTCAGTATTAAGGTGCGTTATAACGTCTGAAAAGAACGTTTTTTAATATATATTAACTACAGTAAATATTATTGTACTACTGTTATACCAAGTGGCGATCAAAATATAATAATGTTATCCCTGGTAAGCGTGGCAACACTAACAGGTGATTAACAAGTGGCTTAGAATTGATTGCAGAGGTTGTAAACGCTGTAGCAGTAAACTTGATGCTTAGTTAGCCATGTACAACTGCTATATTAAATTTTTCTGCATCTAAAAAATTCAATTTCAATAGTTCAGTATTAAGGTGCGTTATAACGTCTGAAAAGAACGTTTTTCAATATATATTAACTACAGTAAATATTATTGTACTACTGTTATACCTAGTGTCGATCAAAATATAATGTTGTCCCTGGTGAGCGTGCCAACACTAACAGGTGCTTAACAAGTGGCTTAGAGTTGATTGCAGAGGTTGTAAACGCTGTAGGAGTAAACTTGATGCTTAGTTAGCCATGTACAACTGCTATATTAAAATTTTCTGCATCCAAAAAATTCAATTTCAATAGTTCAGTATTAAGGTGCGTTATAACGTCTGAAAAGCACGTTTTTCAATATATATTAACTACAGTAAATTTTATTGTACTACTGTTATACCTACTGGCGTTCAAAATATAATAATGTTATCCCTGGTGAGCGTGCCAACACTAACAGGTGCTTAACAAGTGGCTCTGAGTTGATTGCAGAGGTTGTAAACGCTGTAGGAGTAAACTTGATGCTTTGTTAGCCATGTACAACTGCTATATTATATTTTCCTGCATCCAAAAAATTCAATTTCAATAGTTCAGTATTAAGGTGCGTTATATCGTCTGAAAAGCACGTTTTTCAATATATATTAACTACAGTAAATTTTATTGTACTACTGTTATACCTAGTGTCGATCAAAATATAATGTTATCCCTGGTAAGCGTGCCAACACTAACAGGTGCTTAACAAGTGGCTTAAAGTTGATTGCAGAGGTTGTAAACGCTGTAGGAGTAAACTTGATGCTTAGTTAGCCATGTAAAATTGTTATATTAAATTTTTCTGTATCCAAAAAATTCAATTTCAATAGTTCAGTATTAAGGTGCGTTATAACGTCTGAAAAGCACGTTTTTCAATATATATTAACTACAGTACATTTTATTGTACTACTGTTATACCTAGTGTCGATCAAAATCTAATAATTTTATCCCTGGTAAGCATGCCAACACTAACAGGTGCTTAACAAGTGGCTTAGAGTTGATTGCAGAGGTTGTAAACGCTGTAGGAGTAAACCTGATGCTTAGTTAGCCATGTAAAATTGTTATATTAAATTTTTCTGTATCCAAAAAATTCAATTTCAATAGTTCAGTATTAAGGTGCGTTATAACGTCTGAAAAGCACGTTTTTCAATATATATTAACTACAGTAAATTTTATTGTACTACTGTTATACCTATTGTCGATCAAAATATAATGTTATCCCTGGTGAGCGTGCCAACACTAACAGGTGCTTAACAAGTGGCTTAGAGTTGATTGCAGAGGTTGTAAACGCTGTAGGAGTAAACTTGATGCTTAGTTAGCCATGTACAACTGCTATATTAAATTTTTCTGCATCCAAAAAATTCAATTTCAATAGTTCAGTATTAAGGTGCGTTATAACGTCTGAAAAGCACGTTTTTCAATATATATTAACTACAGTAAATTTTATTGTACCTACTACTGTTATACCTAGTGTCGATCAAAATATAATAATGTTATCCCTAATAAGCGTGCCAACACTAACAGGTGCTTA
>CALNHX010011205.1:0-33967 GCA_940337035.1 Agriotes lineatus
GAAAGTTACTTTGGCGGATCGTATGGGGATTATCATCAGCTCATGTGTGAGCATTGTGGAAGTTGAGCTTACCGTTCCGGGTGAAACAACATTCGTCAGTTACCAGTATGTGTGTTGGAAAACCTGCTTCTGCTTCCGTACGATTGAGTAGCCACTCACGAAACTGCTGCCACAACCCATAATCGTTGGGAGTAGGTCCTTGTACTTTTTGGAATTGAAAGGGTACAAACCGTTCATCTTCAATGTGCGCTAAACAAAGTTGTGTACTAGTTGTCGATTCACCATCTACTCTTTCCAATACTTCTTCTTCAACATCAACCGTGTGTGGATTTGGTCTTCCACCATCATGATCCTTCTGTGGTTATAAATTCCCAGTCTCTCTTCCCCGTTAAATAACCCGGAGAAATGTATTTTCGGAAAGGGTCGGTTTATTTGGAAATTTTTCTGAACATACGTCTTGTTCTCTGAATGCCATTTTTTGGCAGTGGTCTATTATGATATGTTTTTCGGGCTTTTTCCACTGTCCGAAAAACATATTACATACGTCTTGTTCGTGCAGCACTTTCATCGGGAACTCCATAAACTATTATCATGTCCATGTATTCATCGTTAGTGTAATTCGCTATTTTATCCGAACTAATAACTTAATAATAACCACAAATAACAAATCTTAAATTTGATGTGTTTAAATTTACTAAAATGTCAGTTTGACACTTTCCTAAATTTCAACGGCAACTTGCCTATTATTTTTTATTATTCAGCAGCTCTCAATAGTTGCTATAAAAATTATTGGGCATTAAAAGGAAAAATTAAGAAGCCGTAATTTCTATTTTACATTTATTTTAAATAATTTTTTTAGCTAAATGTGGTTCAGTTAACTCAAATATCCCCAATTTAAATTTAAAACATAAATTACCTACATAATTTCCGGACCCACTTCCTATCTAACTAAGCTTTAACTCATAACTTTTTAGCTATTGAGATTTTCTAAAATATTTTAGGTAAAAAATGTTTACTTTAGTCCTCTATATCTACTCTAAATATTTCCTCCGTACGTTATAAATCACCTTGTATATTTTCGAATGTAACAAATGCACCAATGAAACCTTAGAAAGGTCATTAAGGCTGAGATTTTCATGTGGACAAAGTGGGTATAATAATAATTTTAGGAAAACAAGACTTCCATTTTCATCTATTCGCAGATTAAATTTCCATTTGCAGCATTTCAATTTTCAACCTGGCATTTTAACAGATGTCTTTACTTTATTAAAGATTACAATTTCAAACTATAACAGAATTTTCGAAAAAGACTGCATGCTTTCGATGAAATGGAAATAAGAAAGAATATGGGCTTTTGTGTGGCCACGAACAAAAAACACATTTTTTAGCAGATGTTCCACATGTTTGTCGCTATTCTCTATTATTTGAATTTTCTAATACGTACAACATAACACATGCAGTTTCGTTAATTACTCATTTATATTTCTTGTTTTTATCGTTTCATCTCATTATGGTATTAAGTGGCATATTACAATTAATGTAAGGGTTCCAACAAGAGCAACTGTAGTTTTAAATTTGAATAAACAATATAAAATTCCTAATAGATTATTGTATATTACTTAAATTGTATAAATTTTGCCTATGTGTTGTATGAATGCATTTCATAAAAGGAGAACTATAATTTATTAATAAACGTGCAACTACACAATAACAAAGTAACGTAGTTAACTATGGTATTTCCGACAAACTTAATTTTTTTGGATACCCAAATGTCATAGTTTGCTTTACTCTTATCTTATATAGGTACCCTACTATTAGCCAATGTTCTAAATTTAAGAGATGATGATTGGCTCAAAATTCAACGAATTATATTCCCATTGTAGTAACGTATCATTTCGTACAACTGTTATCGTAATGTTTCTTGAGTTTCTAACATCGTTGAATATTATTGCATTGCTAAAAAGTTCGTTTTTAATTTTTTAACTTTTTGTCATTTTTTTCTTGTGGTAATTCTGCGGTTGTATTCAATATAGCTTCGATTACGTACTCTCACATTCGCTAGTTTTTTTGCATTAAATTTATTGTATACTTCGAATTTCTGTGGTGGTGCTAGGAAATTAGAGTTTTCAAAAAATTTGTTTTGCCTAGTAAACACGAAAGTCGTGAAAAAGTATCACTTTTTTTAACAAAAACACTTTTTTAACTATTCGATCGAAATTGTGAATTGTCAATTTGATAGTTGTAAATTCTGAAGTCCTTTTCAACCATATTTTGAGTTACAAGAGATCATTATGCAAAAAATTAACGTGTACAACACGTACCGGAAGCAACTTTTTTTACTCATTTGGTTCGTCCTCGAGTTTTAGTTGTAAGTGCTGAAATTTAAATTAAAAAAAACTTTATTTTATTTCCACACTGAGCAATTATACAATGTCGTTACATTAAGAATGCTGGATAACAACTGACTTAATTCTAATTGTAATCTGTCTACAAGCAAGCAAGCAAGTTGATAAGATAAGGCAATGACACCTCGTAAGATTATCCAAGCCTGTCTTATCGGTCCCACGTTCTAGATTTAATTTCGGTAAATTATTAGTTCCAATTGAACCTGGAATATATATGTTTTCTAAAACAGGCAATTTAATTAATTCTTTAATTTTGTTGTAATACTTTAAAGTTGAGAGAATATGGTGTTCAACAGTAATATTGCAATTTTCTGGAATTTGTAATAAGTATGTGCCGTTAAAAGGATACTTAAAACGATGATTAATACAATATATAGAAGCAATTAATTATTGGGGGCTAACAATAACCCAAGAGTTTAAATCTATTTTCTGAATTTTAAGTTTATCTACTTGCGCATGATGCACTTCACAGTTTGGGTTTTTCACGAATTTTAAAAGGTCACTTTCACACAAATTTATTTTTATTAGCTCGTGAAACTGCACTCTACAATAATAATAATAATAATCTTTTAACACTTGTTTGCACTTTTTGACCATTGGTACGCTATTTTGTTTGTTATACAGAATGTGGCAGGCTGCTAGGACCATTGCAAAACCAATGATAATATGCATATGGCCGTCGTGGTGTTTAACAAACGAACAATCAATGTACGATAGCGGTAGGTCGTTAGGATCATTATAAATACAAGGTATACAGGGTGTCCAAAAAATGGCGGATTAACTCTACAGTGCGTTACTTGGGGATGCCTAACGAACCATGGAAAAATATGAAAAAAATTCCCTGGGCCGTATTTTTCGAAATATTTCTGGTCAAAGGTGGGTAATGAAATCCATTTATTTAAATAACTAGTGTATAATTATAGTGTCAAATATATATGGGACTTATTAAAATATCTGTTTTTTAATATTCTTGGGATTTAACTAAATTGTTTTCAATATTTAAGTATTTTAAAAAACTGATTTCCTGCTGAGTTTGTCAATTACTAATTATGGCAAACAGGCTTTGTACAATAATAATATACGAAATCAAGCTTGGCATTGAAATATTTGTTGTATGAATAATATGTTGGTGGCACTGTAAGTTCATGTCAAATTCGATGTTAGCAGGTTAGGTTTTGCGACAGTTTGTGTCAAAACTGACGCAAAACCTAACCTACTAACCTCGAATTTGACATAGACTTACAGTGTCACCAACATATTAACAACTTACTATGGATACATTTTTGATTGAGAAATTGTTGCAGTATCAATGTTGCCAGATTTATTTTTATTAATTTCGAAATATTTCGAAAAATACGGCCCAGGGATTTTTTTTCATATTTTTCCAGGGTTCATAAGGCATCCCTCAGTAACGCACCGTAGAGTTAATCCGTTATTTTTTGGACACCCTGTATAGTCAATTTTATATTTTTTTAAATACAATTATGGACACATGTACAGCCCCCTTGCTTTTGCTATAGTCCTAGTGGTCTGGCGTAATCTGTATAGAAGATAGGGTTTGAAAGGAATTATAATTTGGTAATTTTTACTGTTTCTGATTGGTACAAAGAAAAGGTGATAATATTCATATTGAATATCATTACAAAGGGAAATTTATAATATAAAATTAAGGTTGTAATTTTTCCGGTATGCTTTGATGGTGATAATTTCTTCGTACTCGACTAATTCTTTCGATGTAGAATAGGGCAATTTATACGGCAAGGCATTTTTCTGTATTTCGTCTAACTCTCGTGTTAGGTCCTTTCTATCTATTATTGAAGGATGTAATGTTTTCAATTTCGCAAAGGTGAAGGCTTCTTCCAGTGTGTTTAAAATATGTAATAAAAGGTTTAATGCTGCTATTTGTAACTGGATCGAATGCATGTTAATAAATGAGTACATCCTAGTTCAGTCGTTGAAGGTTTTCCGCTTCGAATTCTTTGAACCTTAACCGATTGACGTGAAATTTGGTGAGTGGTTAGGGGATGGCTCAGGGAGCAAAAGTGACATAGCGCGGAGGTGCGCTTTTACCCCGAGAGTGGATGCCACCTCTTCTTGGGGGTGGAAATGTTTTCACTCAAAATAACCCCGAAAATAGATAGAGGAACAAATTATAAGTAAAAAATTTTCTATATAGTTTTTTCGATAGATCGATATTTTTCGAGCTATTCGGGATTGAAAACTTAGATTTTTTTTAAAATGTATGTTTTTGGACGGTTTTTCGCGAATAAGTCGCGTTCTATCAAATAAGTTGTAATAACTAAAAATGAAGCTTAGAAAAGAAGAAAGAGATTGGTTTTTTTATGAATGCTCTAGGTCCAAAATAAAAGAAGTTATGGCTCGTCGAAGAAGATTTTTTTTTGCAACAACTTGGTTCGAAGTAATCAACGTTAATTAACGAAAAACCGATCCATTTTTCGGGAAAAACTTATAGAACATTTTTTGTAGTAATTGAAAAGACCTTTAAAATGAGCACTGTTAAAAGTCGATTGCATTATAACTAAGCGAGTTACTATGCAAAAACGGTGGGCCACTCGAATTTTTGAAAAAAAAATGAGCGATAAAACCCCAGCCATTCCACTAGAATTGATATTGACCATTATCCCTTTACAAATTACTTTATTTTAGTATTACTTATATAATCCAAAAGTTTGGGTGAGTTAGAATGCGTATTTTTCGACAAAAATATGATGAAAATGGAAAACGTATTTTTCAAATTTCTTAAAAAAATACTTTATTTTGAAAATACCTAAAACTAAAGAAAAAAACGTAAAAAATAATAAAGTACAAAAATGTGGATTTCTTCTTAACGAACCTTTTAGTTTTTTTTATTTCTGTAGGAAAAAAAATAACGGAGATATAAATGTTAGAAATTTGCATTATAGTGCGCGGACCACCCCTCTCGAGCCCTTCAACCCTTTACTTTTTGAAAATGCAAAGTCTGAGCATGTCGACAAACTTTTGGATTAGATGAGTAATACTAAAATAAAGTAATTTGTAAAGGGATAATGGTCAATATCAATTCTGGTAGAATGGCTGGGGTTTTAACGCTCATTTTTTTTCAAAAATTCGAGTGGCCCACCGTTTTTGCATCCTAACTCGCTTAGTTATAATGCAATCCACTTTTAACAGTGCTCATTTTAAAGGTCTTTTTAATCACTACAAAAAATGTTCTATAAGTTTTTCCCGAAAAATGCATGGGTTTTTCGTTAATTAACGTTGATTACTTCGAACAAAGTTGTTGCAAAAAAAATCTTCTTCAACGAGCCATAACTTTTTTTATTTTGGACCTAGAGCATTTATAAAAAAACCAATCTCTTTCCTGTTTTCTAAGCTTCATTTTTGGTTATTAAAACTTATTTGATAGAAAGCGAAGTTTTTGACTTATTCGCGAAAAACCGTCCAAAAACATGCATTTTCATCACGAAAAATCTAAGTTTTCAGTCGCGAATAGCTCGAAAAATATCGATCTATCGAAAAAACTATATAGAACATTTTTTACTTAGAATTTGTCCCTCTATCCATTCCCGGGGTTATTTTGAGTGAACACATTTCCACCCCCGAGAAGGGGTGGCATCCACTCTCAGGGTAAAAGCGCACATCGGAGCTATGTCACTTTTGCTCCTTGAGCCATCCCCTAACCACTCACCAAATTTCACGTCAATCGGTCAAGGTTCAAAAATTGTGAGGTAATTTTTACCTTCAACGACTGGACTATCTTCGTTTCGTGTAATGTGGCAGTTTTTATCGCTGGTTCAAGCTGCAGAATCCTTGATTGTAATAGCAATTGATTGGTGCTTAATTGCCGCATGGTTTTGTTGAATTTTTCTATTGTTTGTGTCGTTAACGAAGTTTGTTTTATGATAACATTAGCTTGATTTTCTTGATTTTTCTGTAGTGTATTGATAGCGTTTTCGATTCGTTTCCCATCTTCTGCATCTAGGTTACTTGTTATAAATTTGAGAATGTTTCCTAGTCCATTGATTGCACCTCTCTTAGTGCGTTCATGTGGAAATATATGTTCAATTTTTCTTTGATTTTCGCGTAATAATACTTCCAATATTATTTGATAATTATGAAATTCGGTTTTGTAGGTTTCGCCGTTGGCATGAGTTTCAAATGACAGTTGAATTTTCTTGATGTTATTTTCCAATATTTGTAATTCGGTTATTATTGTGAATAATCTATTGTTTTTATTAGCGTCCATTGTATTTCTTTTATTTGAGCAATTCCTAATTTGTCGTAATAAAGTCCTGGATTATTTTCGAGGTTGATGAATTTAAGCTAGTCCAGTGCAAAACTAAATACACGTAGTATTATTGCGATGATCGAGTATTCGAGGAGCATCTTGTTGAAGCTACGCTCCTGTTGTCTTCGTCTGCAACAAAAGGCAGCATATCATTTACGTGAAGTTTCTTTGTTTGATTTTTATTATTCAGTAATATGCAAGTAGTTTCAGGGGTGATTTCTTGAACAGTGTAAGGTCCGTCGTACGTATTGCTTTTCTTGTTCCTAATGTGGGTTCTGGCGAATACCTTTTCTCCTACTTTAAATTGTGGGTTTTTTCTTTTTGCGTTTCTTTTGTCGATAATGGCTTCTTACGAAATTTTCAATTTTTCTTTAATTTTTTCGTAAATTATTTGTAATTTGGATTAGTGAGATTCTACATAATTTTGGAAATATCCTTTTTCATAAAATAAGCCAAATGGAGTTCTACTGTCGGTATGGCAATAAAATTTCAAATGGTGAATATTCTGTAGTTGAATGAATTGTGCTATTATAAACGACAATTGCATTTGCCATAAGATTATGGGGCTGGTTTTCTCGTTTTTCGGTTCGTAACAATCTATAATGTTCGATTAGGGTCGAATGCAATCTTTCAACCATTCCTTGAGAATTGTGATTATAAGGTGTAGAATAATGTAATTCAATTTTATGAAGTTGGGAAAATTCCTGTATAACTGTATTATTAAATTTTACTCCATTGTCGCAGGTTAATTTCCTGGGTGTCATAGTGAGAAAGGAACTTTAATAAATGTTCGGCAATTATGGTTGCTGTTTTTGATTCAATGGGATATGCTTGGGCCAGTTTAGAAAATGCGTCAATTATTGTTAAATACGTCAATTCTTCAATTTGAAATGTGTCGACAAATATTTGTTCGAACGACTTTTCTGCTGTTTCTGTAATATTAAATGGGGCTTTGGTTGAGTTCTTGTCATATTTGGATTTTTTACACGTATAGCATGAATTGCACGTCCTGATTTAAACTTTTCCAGTAGTATTTTCTTCTTGTTTTATCACATTTCACGTTCTGTTCTGAAGTGTATGATCCCTGTTTGGATCTAGATTCAAGTAAACGAATCCAGAGAGTCCAAAATGCCTGCTTGAGATATGTTCATGGGATTAGAAAATACGAGCACATCTCATATAAATTATCTGACACTGGGTGGCTGAACATGAACAACCGAAGACTTCTTCAGAGTTCCTCGTTATTTATGAAAATTATTGTAGAAAAGCAACCAGCTTACCTTTACAATAAAATTACCTACAGAACAGATGTACATAATTTAAATCTGAGGCATAAATGGACTCTGACAGTTCCTCAACACAGGTTGGCTCTTTTCCAAAGGTCATTTTCCTACACTGTCGCGAAAACGATAAATAACTTGCCAAAACGCTTTAAAAATTTATCTTTGCGAAGATTTAAACCGGCTCTTTTTAAATACTTATTTCATAATCAGTAATTATCATTTTTTTAAACCAGTGTGCTTCACGTGGTCCTTGTCTGCTTGTTTGCAATTATTTCAGTTGCTCTTTCTCATCAACAGCAAAAAAAAAAAATAAGTTTAAAAGGTATTTTAGGCACGAAATTCAATTAAGTTTTTTTTTTATAGCATATTTAAGGTGGAGTTGAAAAACCGGCTACTGAACTTCACCTTAAGATTCCATTATATTATAAATTGTAAATATATGTACATATGTAGACATATGTAGATAATGGAATAAATATTATTATTATTATTATTATTATTATTATTATTATTATTATTGTCTTCCGTGATATTAATTCCTCGATGGTTGGTTTTTCCTTCATGATAATTTTTTATTGTTAATTTTCTTCCTTCGGAGTCTATTAAGTGTTCCACTCGTGATGCACATTTATAGAAAGTTGGCGAATTGCTATTCCTAATACTTTACGATTTTACAAAATTGTTCATAAAATTACTGGTTGGGAAAATCACAAAAATACTTGTTGGTTTGCATTAATGAATTACTTGTTGTTTAGTAAAATTTTCATTTGGCACTTGCACTGTAATTATTTCGTTTTCTTCTTTTTCTCAATATAAGGCGTCAAAGGTATGCCAAATATAGGTTGAAAAAGATTTGATTTTTATTAGCTTCTAGGGGCTTCTCGCAAATTTCTACTGTAGCTGTGGATTCTTCTTGTGTATGTATGGTATTATTTGAATTTTCTTCTAGTTATATCCTGGTTATGGGTACCATGTCTTCAAAATTCGGAGGCGAGGATGGATTTGCTGCTACACTCGATATAGGTTCTGGTGTTTTCAGTTCTTCGAGTCTTTGGAGTTCTGCTACTAATCTATCGATTTCTTCATCTGCATGATTTATTAGTGATACCCGATCTGCTGCTATAATAGAATTGACTGGAATTCTTGACTAGGCATTGGCATTCGTATTGCTTGTACCTTTCTTATAAGCAATATTATAGTCGAATTCTTCCAATTTGATTCGCCATCTAGCTAATTTAGAGTTAGGTTCTTTTAGTGAATGAAGCCATTGAAGCGGTCGATGATCGGTAACTATGATGAATTTATGTCGATATATGTATGGCCTAAAATGTTTCGTAGCCCAAACTATTGCCAATAATTTTTCTTTTACACCGTACATTTGCCCGGAATCATTTAAGGTTCTCGATGCATAAGCGATTGATAAATCGGAGCCTATGTTACCTTGAGATAATACTGCTCCCATTGCTACCTTTGTTGCATCAGTTGTCAGTATAAACGGTCGTGTAAAATCTGGGTACTTTAAAATTGGGTCATTTGTCAAAATTTGTTTCACTGTTCGAATGCGTTAATAAATTCGGTATTATGCTCAATTTTAGCGCCTTTTTTTAGACATTTTGTTAGCGGTTTGGTTAATTTCGCAAAATTATTTACGAATTTTCTGTAATATCCTAGCAACCCTAAAAAGCTTTTGATTTTTTTTCGAGTTTTAGGTATTGGAAAATGTTGTATTGCTATGATTTTGTTTGGATCTGGTTTTACACCATTTGCTGTTATTTGGTGATCTAAATAACTTACCTCTTTACGTAAAAGTTCGATTTTGTCTAGCTGTACTTTAAGATTCTTCTCTCTAAGACGTTGAAAAATTTTCTTGATGTCCTGAATGTGTTCTTGAAGCGAAGCTGAATAAATAATAATGTCGTCCAGGTACACTGAGCAGATTTCGTTCTGGAGTCCTCGTAAAACGTTCATCAATTTTTGCAAGGTAGCTGACCCGTTCTTGAGTCCAAACGAAAGTCGTTTATACTCGAAGTGTCCAATATCTGTTGAAAATGCTGTTTTCTTAATATCCGATGGGTTTATTTCTATCTGTTAAAATCCTGAAGCCAAGTCTAAAGTGATAAAATACTGAGTTTTTTCTAATTTATCCAAAATGTCACTTATATTGGGTATAGGAAACTTGTCAACTGTTTTTTCATTTAGCTTCTTATAGTCTATTACTAATCTCCAGTGGGTTTTTCCAGACGCATCTTGTTTTTTCGGTACGACCCAAGTTGGCGAAGACCAAGGTGATGAAGATGGTCGAATAATATTTGCTTGTAGCATTTTCGTTACTTATTGTTTTACCTCTTGTATGGATTTTAGGAAATCGGTAACTTTTGGTGTAGATTGGTATGTCATCGGTTGTTCTAATTACATGCTTCACTTCGTTGATAAAAGTTAACGGCAGTTGTCCATGATGAAGTTTTTCAAGTTTTTTCTCTGAATTTTCTTAACATTGACTGGAACATTATTAATATTGTTAACTGGTATAGGTTTCTTGATTGGTTCAATTTGTATTAAGTTTAACAGTTTCGATATTTTAAAAATGTTTGCTTTTCGCTTTGCTTGCTGATTTTGAACTTGTACTAACGCTGGTGGCATTTCTATGTCAGGTCCAAAATTCTGTTGTAGCTTAGCATTTACGGGTATTTCCCACAGTTCGAACTTTAAATCGACGTCTTCAAAATTTACAACCGAATTCTAAAATTTTGAGCGAATTTATATTTCTTAAAAATAAATTGACATCTTTGACGACTTTGAAAGGGATCGCATTTTAAAATTTGATGTCATCTGAAAGGATTGTCATGAATAATGACAAAAGTTTGGACAAAAAATATTTGACATATCGACGTGCTGTCCCTACTCTTATCTAACTATTATACAGGATCTCTAGTGATATTCGAAATTGAGGCGCCATCCTTGATAGAGTGGCAATAATCAGAAATAATAAGGGTATCAATTCAGTCAGCGTTCTCTGCCGTTGTGTCGCAGTTCCTTGGCGTTTCCAATGCAATTTGTGCTCGACGAGTTTTCGGTTTCTTTTGAAAGTCTTCTTTCATTCATACCTTTATGCTTATACTAGCGTCAAGGTTACATAAGTACATTGCGCCTTCTCGGTTTCAGATTCACGGGAACGAATTTTAATAACAATGCTTTGTGCCACGCTTGGATGAACTGCCACCAAAGTGTTGTTTCTCAAACGATTAAATTAAATTGCTTGTTTTTTACATTGTTTAATTTTTACGTTAATAATCGGGTAAATCGACGAAAATAGCCTTTTTTAAGGTGCTAAAACTTAGGGAGAAGAATAACAATGCATGATGCCCGTGATTAGTGAATAACGTCTCAACAAAGTTGTTCTGATAAACTAGCTCATGTGTAGTGTTGCCATCTAGACAAGATACGATAGACTTTGCAAAATCTTGTCTTGCCTTGAAATTTGTAGACAACACTTAACTAAGTCTAAGTCTAGATGAAAAACTTTTCTTATTGTTTTTTCTAGATATCAAGACTGTTGATTAGCTAAGTATTTTATTTAATGTTCGACTACATAATAAAGGCCTTTAGTCCAGTCGTTGAAGGTAAAAATATGATATTACCTCAGAATTCTTTGAACCTTGACCGATTGACGTGAAATTTGGTGAGTGGTTAGGAGATGGCTCAATGAGCAAAAGTGACATAGCGCCGAGGTGCGCTTTTACCCTGAGAGTGGATGCCACCCCTTCTCGGGGGTGGAAATTTTTCACTCAAAATAACCCCGGAAATGGATAGAGGAAAAAATTCTAAGTAAAAAATGTTCTATATAGTTTTTTCGATAGATCGATATTTTTCGAGCTATTCGCGATTTAAAACTTAGATTTTTTGTGATAAAAATGCATGTCTTTGGACGGTTTTTCGCGAATAAGTCGAAAACTTAGCATTTTATCAAATAAGTTGCAATAACCAAAAATGAAGCTTAGAAAACAGCAAAGAGATTGGTTGTTTTATGAATGCTCTAGGTCCAAAATAAAAGAAGTTATGGCTCGTTGAAGAAGATTTTTTTTTGCAAAAACTTTGTTCGAAGTAATCAACGTTAATTAACGAAAAACCGATGCATTTTTCGGGAAAAACTTATAGAATATTTTTGTAGTGATTGAAAAGACCTTTTAAAATGAGCACTGTTAAAAGTCGATTGCATTATAACTAAGCGAGTTACGATGCAAAAACGGTGGGCCACTCGAATTTAAAAAAAAATGAGCGCTAAAACCCCAGCCATTCCACCAGAATTGATATTGAGCATTATCCCTTTACAAATTACTTTAGTTTAGTATTACTCATGTAATCCAAAAGTTTTTCGACATGCTCAGACTTTGCATATTCAAAAAGTAAACGGTTGAAGGGCTCGGGAGGGGTGGTGCGAGCACTATAATGCAAACTTCTAACATTTATATCTCCGTTATTTTTTTCCCTACAGAAATAAACAAAAAACTAAAATGTTCGTTAAGAAGAAATCCACATTTTTGTACTATATTATTTTTTACGTTTTTTTCTTTAGTTTTAAGTATTTTCAAAATAAGGTATTTTTTTAAGAAATTTGAAAAATACGCTTTCCATTTTCTTCATATTTTTTTCGAAAAATACGCATTCTAACCCGCCCAAACTTTTGGACTACATAAGTAATACTAAAATAAAGTAATTTGTAAAGGGATAATGGTCAATATCAATTCTAGTGGAATGGCTGGGGTTTTATCGCTCATTTTTTTTTTAATTCGAGTGGCCTACCGTTTTTGCATCGTAACTCGCTTAGTTATGATGCAATCGACTTTTGACAGTGCTTCATTTTAAAGGTCTTTTTAATCACTACAAAAAATGTTCTATACGTTTTTCCCGAAAAATGCATCGGTTTTTCGTTAATTAACGTTGATTACTTCGAACCAAGTTGTTTCAAAAAAATTTTTTCTTCAACGAGCCATAACTTCTTTTATTTTGGACCTAGAGCATTCATAAAACAACCAATCTCTTTGCTGTTTTCTAAGCTTCATTTTTGGTTATTGCAACTTATTTGATAGAACGCGAAGTTTTCGACTTATTCGCGAAAAACCGTCCAAAAACATGCATTTTTATCACGAAAAATCTAAGTTTTAAATCGCGAATAGCTCGAAAAATATCGATCTATCGAAAAAACTATATAGAACATTTTTTACTTAGAATTTTTTCCTCTATCCATTTCCGGGGTTATTTTGAGTGAAAAATTTCCACCCCCGAGAAGGGGTGGCATCCACTCTCAGGGTAAAAGCGCACCTCGGCGCTATGTTACTTTTGCTCCTTGAGCCATCTCCTAACCACTCACCAAATTTCACGTCAATCGGTCAAGGTTCAAAGAATTCGAAGCGGAAAACCTTCAACGACTGGACTACTTGTTTTTGAAATAGTTTTGAATACATAATGTAATATTTTATTGTATTAGTACAATAATGTTAAGGTAAATTGGACTGAACTATTACTGTCAAGTAAATGTTATAATAAATGTGCACATAACCTGCCATATTTGAACAAATTTGAACATTAATAAGAAACAACGTTTGTAAATGAAGAATCAGCGATAAATTATTATGGTAATGAGTATATCTAAAAAATTTTTGTTATCATAAGTGTTAATCGTGAAAAATCTGTCAATATCCATCAAGGCACTCTAACGTAATTTTTTTCTGTAACAGGACAGACGTCAAATTTATAATCAGTCGAACAGTACACAGTACACACACATAATGATCTTTAGTGGGCTTGCTCGTTTATACCGACTCGTTCCCTAACTGTCGCTCGTTCATTTAAATAGGTACGCCCGCTAAAGTAAGGCAGTATGTACTTGTATTATAAATAGCTATTAAATGCGGGCGTATCTTACGGGGTCGGTTCAAGCTCGGGTGGAATGAGCTATGCATTATATTTCTGAAATTTTAAGTTTTTTTGTTAGTTAAGAGAGATGGCGGATTTAATTTTAATCTCTAGTTTTCTTGTATTTGGTCATATGAACCTTCATAAAATTGTTTGGACTGTAACGCATACCAATGATCATCCCTATATATCAACATGTTTTGTGTCACGTTTTCATCGTCAGCGATCAGGAGCAATTTGAATAGTTCCTTATGCCGCCAATGGGTTGTTTATAACGCAACGATAAGCATGTGCGTTTATCTGGCTAGTCCTGGTCTAGCGTATAAGACGTCTCGCTACAAATCAGATTCCTTCTGGGAGCGCGTGTTTGAATCCTACTGGCTAAATTGTTTTTATTTGTAAATTAATGAAATTCGTATTATCAGTGTTGCCTTTAACTATTTTAGTATTATTAGCAAAGTTAAGATATTTTTATCAATTTTGTACATAATTTTGAACACTCTTTATTAAAAATGTTAAAACATGTTCTTTCTTCTGTAACTCTTTTATTTACAATTCAATTTTAACGATGCAGAAACTATATTAATTAGTCCACCTACGTGTTGTGCTCAAAAGCTAGTCTTATATCTTATAATAAGAAATGGAAATTTAAAAATCTCCGCATAACCTCGAAGAAGCGCGAGGTAAGTAATCTATAATCGAGAAAAGTTTATATATTAATATATCTACTGCTTTGAAAATTGTAACAGTAGTCCAGTCAAATGGTGCTTAAAAAGGGCGAATAGCAGAAAGTTTCGGTGGAGTTTTGGTATTTGGTTCCTATAAGTTTTTTGGGTCGCTGTACACGAATATCAGGTTTTCCAACAAAAAATTTGACCGGAAATACGTTTTTTAAGCAAAAACGATTTAAAAAACCGATTTCTTTTAGTTTTTCTAAAATTACCTGAAAGCTATCCATTTTTCGTAAATGTTGAACCTAAATGAAATGAAAGAAGATACAATTTCCTACATTTTATGAGTTTTTTTTTCTCGGACCAATCGTTCAGCCGCGAGAATGCCGCGAAGTTATAGTCCAGTTAAATGGTAGAAAATAGGGGAACGTTTTGGTGGAGTCTTGATATTTGGTTCCTATATGTTTTTTGGGTCGCTGTACGCGAATATCAGGTATGCCAACATTTCATTTATGAAGATTCATTTCATATACCATTTTTGATTTACAAAAAATGGATAGTTTTCGAGTTTCTTTGAAGTAAACTGGAACAATTCCTTTTTTTTTGCTTTTAACGTCTAACTTCGCGGCGCTCTCGCGGCTGAACCATTGATCGGAGAGAAAAGCCTCTAGTACATAAAATGTAGGATACTTTACGGAGCCGGACATTTGGGCGCGGCCGTTTGGGCGCGGCCGTTCGGGCGCGGCCGTTTGGGCGCGAAGACACTTGGGCGCAGAGCCACTTGGGCGCGAGACATTTGGGCGCGAGGAAATTAATTAACGAATATTAGTATTAGCTAGCTTTACTATTCATAGGTCTGAAAATTTATTTTAAATAACGAAAATTACCTAAAGCACGTCCAAGGAGGTGGCGGACGGCAAAAATTTAGTATAGAAATATTAATTGTCAAAAATTAGAATATTATTAAAGCAAGTTAAAAATTTTAACTTTCCGGTAAATACTAGCAAATCTTTTGCGGAGATTTATTACATTAAAATAATAAGTAACAAAGAATAAATGAATAGAGATTGGGTACAAACAGAGCTATTGATGAACCATCCAACCATTAGGAGATTCGTCGACAGCCTGAAAACTATTCAACGAAGGAGAGATGTTGCTTATGAACAGTTACTTGCGGGAAATGAGCCCACTGAAAAAAAAACAAAAATGTATCCAGGCTGATAGAAAATAAAAAATTTGGTTAAAGATTATAATAATCAATATAACCATGTAGTCGGCGTAAACAATAGGGACATTCTACAATTTTTAAGAGGCATTTCGTACAATTATGAAATAAATGCATGGATGCTTCTTGTTTATATTTTAAAAAATTGTATATATTTACTTCAAGAATAATATGTATTATAATGGTAAAACTGTCAAAAATAAATTTTGATTATTAAAATTAACCTTTTTATATGATTATTTATTATTATTCTTATTTCTGCTTTTATCTTCAGTTAGTCGGTTCATAACATAACGAAAATAATTGATTACTTTAAAATTTAAGGTTTATTGTTAAGTATTATCATTATAAACAAAACTCGAAGTCGACTAGTTTCGGTCAAAACAGAACACATATTAGAAACATATTAAACATTAGAACCATCAATCGATTAAATATAGCACAGCATTATTCATTTACCAGCACAATAAATGAATTTTTATTTAAAATTATTTTCAACACCTATATATAATCTATTTCCATCTTTATTTTAATTCAGAATTATTGTTTCATATCTAACATAGGTTCTGCCTTTTTATGTATTCAGAATTATTTCAAAACTAATCTAATATTCTACCTTCTTTATTTTTATTCGGATTTATTTAAAAATTTATCTAATATAGGTACATACTACCACCTTATTTAAAATTAATCTCATAACGGTTTCAATAAATAATTGGATTATTCTTTTAAATTGTTTGATTAATTACATTAACTTCTCAGGATAAATAATGATTTAATAAATTTTTGTTTATTTATGCCAAATTGAAATTATTCACACTTAATGTGTTCCTGAATCCCAATATTGACCCTTTCTCGCGCCCAAGTGTCTCGCGCCCAAGTGTCTCGCGCCCAAGTGTCCCCGCGCCCAAACGGCCGCGCCCAGACGGCCGCGCCCAAACGGCCGCGCCCAAATGTCCTAGACCGGATACTTTATCCTCTTTCATTTCATATAGATTCAACATTTACGAAAAATGAATAGCTTTCGGGTAATTTTCGAAAACCTAAATAAATCGGTTTTACATAGTTTTTGCTTAAAGAAACGTGTTTTCGGTCAAAATTCTTGTTGGAAAACCTGATATTTGTGAACAGCTACCCAAAAAACATAGAGGAACCAAATATAAAAACTCCTAAACTTTCCCCTATTTTCTACCATTTGACTGGACTATAACTTCACGGCGCTCTAGCGGCTGAACGAATGGTAGGAGAAAAAAACGTCGAGTACATAAAATGTGGGAAATTTTATCTTCTTTTAATTCATATAGGTTCACCATTTACGAGAAATGGATAGCTTTCGGATAATTTTAGAAAAACTAGAAGAAATCGGTATTTTACACAAATTTTGCTTAAAAGAACGTGTTTCCGGTCAAAATGTTTGTTGGAAAATCTGATATTCGTGTACAGCGACCCAAAAAACTTATAGGAACCAAATATCAAAACTCCACCAAAACTTTCCCCTATTTTCTACCATTTGACTGGACTACATAATAATTGATTTTTTAGACACCCGTCCGGAAAATTGTGCATTTACTGTAAAGTTTTGAGGCCGGAAAGTACTTCATTACAGAATGATTTTGGAAGATTTTTTTCTCTACAGGACTGTTTTGAAAAAATGACGTTTTGATTAGTGTGCAATATTTGTTGGCAGTGATTTCTAAGGAAATTAACTACAAACAGATTTTTTCTACGACCGCAATTAAAAGTAGGCCTTTTACCAATAGCTTGTCGAACTAGAAATTACATATTATAGATCAGCGTGCTGAAAGTAACTTCAGCTGTTTACGTTTAGCATACGTGTTAAAAGTAAACAGCTGTATTTCAATTCACCTATTTTAACCTGGTGAATTACCTTTGATTACTAATTTTGACAACTATCGGTTGCAGAAATAGTCACCGGCACCAGCTGCTTATCCACTGCCATTTTTTTTTATTATGACATAAATTATTATAACTGTCAATGATGTTAATCTTTGATAAATCGATATTTATAGATTAATGTATGCACACTTGTGCTAAAAAGTGTTATTGCAGTTGACATGTTATGAAGCTCAGCCTATGGCATCGTTTCATAATTTTTATTTCTCGTGCTATAAACAGTAACTTTTAGCACTTGTATCATAAATATCTATTTACGAAGGAATAATTTTTGTTATTGTAATGTTTCAATATTTAGGTAAGATTAGGAAAAAACACAGGCGCCTAAAAAGTGTTGTACGTAACTCATTCGGAAATGCCCCTTACAGGACATGTAGGCTTTCAGGCTTCGCCTAGGGTATCGGCCTAAAATTTGCCTACGCGTCCTGCAAAGATATTCTTTCCAGACTTGTTACCTAAACTACTATTTTTTATTTTAAAAACCCAACCTCAAAATTAAAAACAAACCAAAAGTTCAACCAATTTTTTTATTTTATTTTTAAAGTACACAATACATTTTGGCTGCATTTCTTCAGGAGGAAGAAAATCGTTTTTCTTCTCATAATAAATAATAGTATTTTACATTTACTTCAAATTTGTTCTCTAAATTAGAAAGAAGAAGAAACATCTTCAGTAACATTCTTTTAATTTAAATCCTATTCAGAAACTTATGACGATATGACATGCGATAATAGTATATTACGCAACAAGAGCTGTATGAAGCATATTACATGCGAGTTGGAAAAGTTACGCACAAGCTGCGTAGCGGCGCGTGTGTAATTCCACGAGCGCGTAATTGCTTGAGTTGCGTACTATACTTTTTGTACGACCTCACTCATTTCGTTAAATAAAAAGGAAATGTTTTATTAACTGTCAAATCATTACTGTCCCACCATCTTAAAAATTAGGCGGCTGCAGTTACAGCCCTATATCGCTTCGTACAAACAACAACTGTATACTCTAAGTAACTATAGTAACCATACGTATTTCTGAAGTTAACTGTAAGGTAATAATAACTATTTGTGCAATAAGTGCTAAAAGTAAACACTTTTAGCACGGGTTTGCACACAATATTTTTTCTACGGCCTTAAATTTACTGCTATTAATCCATAAATGTCGATTAGTGATGTCAAACAAGTAACTATTCGGTACACGAGTACTCGTTACCCAACAAGATCCGAAGTAACGGATGAAACTTGCAAAGGTATTCGTTACATTTTAAAAACAGTTACTATAGTCGTTGAGTGAACAAGTACTTGTTCACTCACCAGTATTGGTTTTTTATTCTATCGCCATCTTAAGATGCGTAGCTTAAGTTTGAGGTTGTGCTGAAAATTAGAATGCTCTCTAAAAAAGTAGGAATTTCATGAAAATATTTTACGCACATTCGAACGATTGCCGTTCTTATTCTTACCTAGGATTTTTTTAATGCTCTAAAATGAAACAAGTTTCCCGAAGAAATGCTTAATGTGCACATAAACCAGGCTTCACGGATGTTTACTTACATTTATAATTCGCCGACAAATGTATTAGCTATGACTTTAATGCACTAAAATGGAATAGGCAACTTCCCGAAGAAATGCTTAATATGTGTTAACACATAAACGAAGCTTCGGGGATGTTTTCTTTCATAGCAGTTTTGCTTTACCGTGAAATAAAATAGGTAATTGTTATCCCTTATAAGCACAAAAAAGGGGTGGTAGAATAATACTTACGTTAGTTGCTCAACGAATCGAAGCAGCATTCAAAGCACCAAATTGCCTCACTCAGCCAAAGCCTAGGCGAGTTACTACCAATCGCTAATTAGGGGTCGCCGATCAGCTGCAGCCGAAGACGGCCGTGGGTTCATTAGATGGGGGGATGGCGCCACCAATTTAAAGGATAACAAAAAAAAATAACACAGTGCCAAACCCCCTAATTCAGCGATTGATAGATTACTCTCCAGCTAAATTGGAACACTGTGGACTTAATAAAACGGCGCAAAACTGAAGTCAAACAATCAAGTGCAGGGGAGACAACTTCGTTTTATTCACTCGTAAAGCCGGACACACATAAAATACATATAAGTAAAAGTTTAGGGCCGATGTAAAAGCATATAAATGCCCCAAGGATCCTTGTTTACAGAATGGGGTGGCCAATTAAAACACCAAATCATCAAAATAGGGGAAATTTCTGCAAGCTCCCGAGAAGCGACGTTAATATAAAATTGTAAATTACAAGCGGGCAACCGCCCCAGGAATTTCTATAGCGTGGTACATGTAACAATTAATATCACAATTCGTAGCTAAAGTGAAAGCTACGGTGAGGGAAAGCCTCGTACTTTACAGATTAAAATATGTGATCAAAGTGATGCGTCCAGACCATGATATAAATATCTCGCGCTGGTATATCGCGCTAATCTCAATTTAGAAACAGATTACTTTCGGCAGTCCTTCATTGATTGAGGCACATAAACGCGTACAGCCAGGCTCACTCGCTGGCCACCGTAAGCACAACTAATAGAGCAGCAAGGTTACCTTGAGCTGGTGCTAGGCCGTCTTAGCGTTGATAACATTGCAGGAACGGGCTTCCGTGGGCTTGAGATAACGCTATCACAGATCGCATCGGGCCGCAAGTCGGGGTTCTCGAAGTTTTTATTTGGGACCCATAACGTGGTGGGGACTAAATTATTGAAATAAACGTTAGCGGGCAATCGAAAAGGGGCTGAAAACGGTCATACTTACACTAAATTCCCCAAATGTTTTGCTCGGGAAGTTTTGGCGTAAAAAAAAAAGTCTGCACCAGGCAGTATCTCCAGATTTATATTCAGAGGAATGTCGAGACGCGTACAAATCCCCTAACCACAGGGTGAGAAGTGCCTAGACATCAATAAGCACCTTTTCCAAAATTGCGATCTCGAACAGCGCTTTAGAATAAACGAATACAAAGTAACGGATACTACAACAAAAAGTAACGAATAGTTACAAGTACCGAAAAGTAACGAAAGTTGACATCACTAATGTCGATTTAACAAGGGTTTGCATTTATGACAGTTATAATTTATGCCGTAGTAAAGAGATGGCCTTGACGGTACAGGTGACTGTTTCTGCAGCCGGTAGCTGTCAAAGTTAGTTATTGAAGGTAATTATAATAGTACACATTTGACTTTATTCATTACATAATGTTTTAATTATTTAAAAAACACTTTACCTCTAACGAAAAAAGTAACTAGAATAACTTTATAACCGCACTTCCACTTCAAAATTCTAAATTTAACACCAGCTGTTTACTTTTAGCACATGGGCTAAAAGTAAACAGCTGAAAACAGTGCATAATGAGCAATTTACTAATAAAGGAATAGAAAAGTAAAGTTATGCTACACTCAAGGTATGAACCAATCTTAGTATAATAATTAATCGAACCACCCATGTTTACTTCGAGAGTGTTTGCAACCCTTTGGACTATTTTGGACCTAATATTCAGTAGTTATATCCTTAGTGCATTCTGTATATTCGAGTATTATACAGAATGTACGCGGGGAATATTGCAAGACTATTCCTTGAAGAAATGTCATCCTTTGTATACCACACTATTCATTTTTAAAGAGTTTTCAGTTTTCTTTTTGAAATTTCTTGTGTACCTAGCTGGTTTGCTTTTCTTCCCGCAAATACTCGATATTGCACTTGTGCAAATACCCGGGTATTGCAATTATGCAAAATATCTGCCGTATTCGACTCTGATTGGTTCAAATTTTGAAAATTGATTGATGGGATTGGTTTATATTATCTGAGGGGAATAGTCAATCTTATACACGACATAAGGAGGTAGGAAAATGCCAGAAGCAGTAGCTGAAAATATAAAAGATCTTCGTACAACAACAATTCGTCTTCCAGAATCATCCACGAAGTTATTTTCATAATAATTGGCTATATTTTCTGGGGGAACGCCATTCAAGTTCCGTTTCAAATGGTCAAAATAATTATAACTATGCTAGAAGCAATCCCGGCGTGAGATCTTTTTATATTTTCAGCCAAGCGAATATTCCACACACCCTTATGTCGCTGTAGAAATCGAGAAGGCCAGATTTTTGTAAGTAAATTTCGAAAAATTTAGGAGACTTATGCCCTAATCTATCAAGAAATCTTGAAAACAAAAACCTAATATTGATCTCTTCAAATATATATTCCTTTAAGGATAGTTTCTTTTTTGCTATTTTACTACACTGCAGTTAATTCAGTTTGGCCTCCAACAGGTTTTAATCTGGGAGTCTTTAAGGCTTGCATTTAGTAAGTTGCCGTATACCGGCATTTATCCAATAATGGAAATAACTTTCTAACAAAATTACAATTTTGTTATTACAGATGGAATAAATGACGACTATTTTACATATCGGTATATTACTTATAAATGCCCCCCGCAACCCCAAATTTTGAAATAGAATTTATAGTGGAGTAGATCTGGGTTTGGAAACGAACTCTCTCTTTTCGAAAATTTCATTCTGTGATTTCATAAAGTCGGGGTCCCTCTTTCAGATGATCACTATGGGAAGACTACCGGTGATGCGAAGGGGAGGGAAATTACCGTTCAAAGATATTTGTTAGTTTGTCCAAATTTCAAGTACCTAGGTCAATTAGGTGGAAAGGGGGAGGGAAAACAATAAAAAAACTTTGATCGGGGCGAACTTTTTTATTTATTGGCCGATCTGGTTCATCCAAACTGGGAAATCTTTGTTAATTTTTTCGCTACAAGATGAGTCGTGGGTGACCAAGATTTTCTCGAAAATGGGAAAATGACGGGCAATTTTTCGATTTATAAAATTTTATTTTTTCATTTTCGCGATGAAGGAGTGGAGTGAAAGACAACTTTTTTTTGTGACCAGATTGCAATTTTTTTCCCTTGAAAATGAGCACCCTAAGAACCCGGTAGGACAATTATTAAGGGAGGGAGAGAGGTGAAAGCGTTTTTCCCTGTAGAAGGGCAAGGGATAGGGCTAGCGACTTCTGGCAGGGCTCATTCTCAAGGGTAATAAATTCCTTTTCATGGTTTTTTTTATCGCGAAGCGCTATCTTGATTAAGGGCTGCACGCACGCGTGATATGTTTCTCGGGAGTTCCCGCTCACCGCAATAGCCGATAATTAGTACATGGTGCCGACCAATTATAAAAAGGAGGTGGAGTTTAGTGATGGCTCCGAATTCAAAAAAAGATAATATACGTATAAGAGTACACAAACATTCAAAATATGTTCCGTTTGAAAGAAAAATCGGAGAAATTATCAAAGAGATCGTAAAGCAAGCAAAAATATGAAATATATAAAAATTATGCATTTATTAATGTATTTAATATAAAATCATATGTAAAAAATGATAATTGAAATACTTTGAAGTGCTTTACGTTACCCTTCTATACATACCCCAAATTTGATATATGCATATGGGAATTTTGGAAGACATACGTTTTTCGACATTGTCTATGCTAGTACGGTTTTAAAAACTAAGGTTAAACAACTAGTACATAGGTACTTAAATCATGGAAAATGTTACAATGTCTTAACAAAACAGTTACATGTTCAATTTATAGACGAACTGTCGTTACTTAAAAGCTGCTTGTCTTTAGAAAATTATGTATTAATTGTATGAAACCAACTTAGACATGACTTACACTATCCATGATGTACTTACTTGATTTAAAATAGATTTCCTATTTTTTGTTGGAATACTATTCCAGTATTATCGTGCTAAAGACGTTTTTTGGGTTGCCTAGCTTCCAGTGTTTTCCTCAAATATTTTGTAAATATTTCCAATGTTGTGCTTATCTAAAATATTCTACAAATGTTTCACTGTTAAAATTTCAAGTTTCCTGAATTTACATTTAATTTTTTAGTATTGACTAATAAACGCGGTCAATACGATATATAAAAATGCAAAAGCAAAAATTCAAGTAAATGGAAGCAGATCGAAGGATATAAAACTAAGAGTAGGGATTAAACAAGGTGACAGCTTAAGCCCCCTACTATTTATTGTGGTAATGGATAGACTATTGAAAAATGTGAGAGAAAACAACAAGGGACTGAAAACAACAATTGGACACAAAAATATGGTACCAGTTCAGATCGATGTTTTACTTTATGCAGATGACATAGTCCTAGTGGCAGACAGCAAAAACAAGATGCATAGACTATTAAACATATGGATAGAAGAAATAGAAAAAATGCATATGATAGTGAACACTGATAAAAGTAAAGTAATGATAATCAACAAGAGAGAAGAAAGCGGGACATATAAGTTTGGCCACAAGAATAAAATACTTGAGGAAGTAACAACATGTGAATATCTGGGAAGCACATTTACAAATGATGGGAAATACGACCTGGAAATAGCGAACAGGACCAAGAAAGCGAATAATATATACTACGCATTGGCCAAAACAATATTCGGGAAAAAGGAAATAAGCAATAAAAACAAACTAATAGTATATAACACCATAATCAGAACAACATTACTATACTCAAGCGAAACATGGACCGTGCAACAAAAACATAGATCCAAGCTGACAGCGACAGAAATGAAGGTGCTAAGGAAAATAGTTAACAAAACCAAACTGGATCACATAAAGAATGAAGACATTAGAGCTACACTACAGCAGGATCCAATAAGTAAGATGGTAGAAGATAAACAACTTGAATGGTTAGGCCATCTCCTAAGAATGCAAGACGATAGAATACCAAAGAAAGTTATGGAGGCTAAACAGCTCAGGAAAAGGAAAAGGGGCAGACCAAGAACAACATGGATGAATCAGATAACCAAAATAGGACTGACGAGAGGCAAAACACTAGGCGAGATGAAGAATTGTGCCGGAGACAGGAAGAAATGGAAAGAATGGATAAAAGAATAAACAAACCACAACCCGACACCTGTTTAGGGTACCAGGGTTTTTAGATGAAGAAGAAGAAGTATTGACACTGTTTACTTTTTATATTATTAGGATTTCATATTTCAATATTTTAAAGTTGATAACAAGAGGTTAAAACTGGGTAAATATACAAGTTTAATTATTAGTGTTTACAATAAAATTTAAATTAGTATGATTGCACGCCGAAATCTAAATTTTCAGTTAAATGACAGCTTTGCCTTCCCATAAACTACAAATAAACAAAAATTTACACTAAAATAAGTTTATTTTTTAAATTGAATGCTGACAAATTGAACATCCACTACATATTGTTAAATAGATTAACATTTGTGATAATCATAAAAAAACATAAAATGATGTCATAAAATTCTAAATAATTAGAGGATTCCCCTTAGAATCTGAAATGTATTCCCATTTTTTATGTATTTATGAGCATTAATAAATTAACATACAGTAAGCACGTGAATTCTTACATTGATAAAATTGGGAAGCAATGAATTAACAATTTGTGATATGTATAGAAGGGATAACGTAAAGCACTAATAAGTATTTCAATTACCATTTTTTATGTTTTTATATTAAATAAATTAATAACGCATAATTTTTATATATTTCATATTTTTGCTTTATAAGCTTTACGATCTCTTTGATAATTTCTTCGATTTTTCTTTCAAACGGAATATAATTTAAATGTTTGTGTACTCTTAAACATACGTAATATATCTTTTTTTGAATTCGGCGCCATCACTAAACTCCACCTCCTTTTTATAATTGGTCGGCACCGTGTACTAATTAACGGCTGCTGCTCACCGGTACACACATAGTGGAGTACCTGAAATCTGAGAATGGCTTGGAAACGATTCCGGCCATTATTTTTTTTTAAATTTTTTTATATATACTTCGGGTCTGTATTTATGTCTGGAGGTGAATGTGACCGCACTATTCAATGGAGGAGGAGATAAATTGGCCCGAAAAATGTGCAAAAATGGGTTTTTCACGGATGCCTTCGACAATTCAATTCGAAATAAAAAAACGTTCGAATAGAAAATGGAGCTATTCTGAATACAAAAAATTTGCGCTTGGATTTACGAAAATCGGTTAACCGGTGCGAAAGTTACAGCCCTTTGACCGACCTCGCCCGTTGGAATTGTTTCTCAGGGATTTCCTACTCAGGGCGGTCGGTGTGATCCTGTTTTTGTAGGGATGGCATGCAATTCGAGCGTCCGTTTTTTTTAAATTTATAGATTCACGGGCATACGAGAAGATGTGCCACGGGTAAGGTGCTTGGTCTAAAGGGGGCAGAGGGGGAGGGGGAGCCGCGAAAACCTATTCAAACCCGCCTGATTGCCTCTGTAATTAGCCTATTTCAAAAATCTTAACGCCAAAGAATCCCGCGCTGTGCCTCCTTTAACCAACACAAAGGATTTTAAAAACGCGCGATAAATAAAAAAATTATAGCAAAAAGTCTTTTTTATATTTTTTTTTAAAATTAAAATTGATTTTTTGGGGGTAAGAAAAAGCGAAGGGTGTAAAAAAACTACATGATGGGACGCAGCTTTTTTTCCCCACAATCTGGACTCAGGCACATTTTTGTCCGGTGGTTAGGAGGGGAGGGACGGGGGGTCAAAGTTCCCGGCCCCTAGCAGGGAGACGGAAAGGGTTACAGTGTTTACACTTGGTTCATAATGAAGGTCTATCGTTCCTCTTCATAATATATTTGTCTCAATTTCTTACGTTAATTAGGGCCTGCAGGAACCCGAGATACAAATTAGAATCTGCAATGCATTTTATGCCGAGTAGCAGCAGGATGCCGGGGGCGTGGCTTACGCTCCCACTCCCGACTTTTGTACACTGCTCTACCTCACTAAAGCATTGAAATGCTTTTAGTGTCTGTGTGTGTAGGAGCGCGGTAAATTACGATTCAAATTTTTCAACTTTATTTTGGCCACATCTTCCTCAATTCCTATCAAATCAACGCTACAATATATTATATGTATGAAGCATATACTATAGTATAATAGTCTCGCGTATCGAGAACATTCAGAAGCATCCCGTGGAAAATTGTAGATACACTTACCGCTGCTTGTAGCGTAATGAATCTCCGAATCAACAAAACTTCAACAATATTTATTCTTACGGTACACAGAATAAAATGTCGCAGGAACCACCTGCAACCAATAAGACAGTAGAACAATGAGCGTAAGCCACGCCCCCGGCATCCCGCTGCTACTCGGCATAAAATGCATTGCAGATTCTAATTTGTATCTCGGGCTCCTGCAGGCCCTAATTAACGTAGGAAATTGAGACAAATATATTATGAAGAGAAACAATAGATCTTCATTATGAACCAAGTGTAAACACTGTAACCCTTTCCGTCTCCCTGCTAGGGGCCGGGAACTTTAACCCCCCTCCCCTCCCCTCCTAACCACCGGACAAAAATGTGCCCGAGTCCAGATTGTGGGGAAAAAAACTGCGTCCCATCATGTAGTTTTTTTACACCCTTCGCTTTTTCTTACCCCCAAAAAATCAATTTTAATTAAAAAAAAATTTATAAAAAAGGATTTTTTTGCTATAATTTTTTTATTTACCGCGCGTTTTTAAAATCCTTTGTGTTGGTTAAAGGAGGCACAGCGCGGGATTTTTTGGCGTTAAGATTTTTGAAATAGGCCAATTACAGAGGCAATTAGGCGGGTTTGAATGGGTTTTTGCGGCCCCCCCTCCCCCTCTGCCCCCTTTAGACCAAGCACCTTACCCGTGGCACATCTTCTCGTATGCCCGTGAATCTATACATTTTAAAAAAACGGACGCTCTAATTGCATGCCATCCCCCCAAAAACAGGATCCGACCGACCGCCCTGAGTAGGAAATCCCTGAGAAACAATTCCAACGGGCGAGGTCGGTCAAAGGGCTGTAACTTTCGCACCGGTTAACCGATTTTCGTAAATCTAAGCTCAAATTGTTTGTATTTAGAATAGCTCCATTTTTTATTCGAAGGTTTTTTTATTTCGAATTGAATTGTCGAAGGCATCCGTGAAAAACCCATTTTTGCACATTTTTCGGGCCAATTTATCCCCTCCTCCATTGAATAGTGCGGTCACATTCACCTCCAGACATAAATACAGACCCGAAGTATATAAAAAAAAAATTTAAAAAAAATAATGGACGGAATCGTGGGCCTTTTTTCCAGTACTCCACTAACAGACGAGAAGAGCGTGAATATGTATTTGTAAGAGAGCAGAGAGAGGAGAGGGAGCGCTAGGCTCTGCCGCCGGCATCTCGCGCTCGCCGTAATAAACATATCACGCGCGCGTGCAGCGCCTAATCAAGATAGCGCTTCGCGATAAAAAAACCATGAAAGGGAATTGATTACCCTTGATAATGAGCCCTGCCCGAAGTCGCTAGCCCTATCCCTTGCTTTTCTACAGGGCAAAACGCGTTCACCTCTTCCCCTCCCTTAATAATTGTGCTACCGGGTTCTTAGGAGACTCATTTTCAAGGGAAAAAAATTGCAATCTGGTGAAAAAGTTGTCTCCCACTCCACTCCTTCACCGCGAAAATGAAGAAATAAAATTTTATAAATCGGAAAATTGCCCGCTATTTTCCCATTTTCGCGAAAATCTTGGTCACCCACGACTCATCTTGTAGCGAAAAAATTAACAAAGATTTTCCAGTTTGGATGACCCGGATCGGCCAATAAATAAAAAAGTTCGCCCCGATCAAAGTTTTTTTATTGTTTTTCCTCCCCCTTTCCACCTAATTGACCTAGCTACTTGAAATTTGGACAAACTATTTTTATTATGATTAGCTAACAGGGAAGAAAAAATAAAGTCGCTAGGACAATATCTTCTTCGCGAAAAACGCAAACACGGCCCGCGGAGGGTTCCCGCCGCGTCGAAATTCCGGGCGCAGTTTTTCGACCTTCAAAACGTAATATCTCGCGAACCGCTGGACCGATTTCGACAACCCAAAGTTGATTTTGTTTGAATTTGCGAGCCCTTCATTTCATATCCCATAAATTGTTCCGATCGGGATGAAACTCAGCGAGTTATTCGCGAAAAACTCGTTTCTCCATATCTTTCAACGGTAATTTCCCTCCCCTTCGCACCACCGGTAGTCTTCCCATAGTGATCATTTAAAAGAGGGACCCCGACTCTATGAAATCACAATAGAAAAAAATCGAAAAGAGAGAGTTCGTTTTTCGGGGTTTTTTTCGCCAGATCTACTCCACTATTAAGAAATTATTATATTTGTTTCTAACTATTATTGAAAATATAAGGTCAACTAATTCAAATTTCAGAATTTTTGCTCTCCCGGTGCATTCAGATTGTTATTTTCCATCAGGATAGCTACCAAAAAGTTTGAAGAATGTTAATCTTAATCCAAAATCTTATAATTTGTATCAATCTGAAACATTCTTATTCAAAAAATTATTTCGAAAGATATGCAACCCATCTAACCACATTAGATGAGGGAAGCAAAAGGTATGACTCACCACAGTTAAGCTAGGTAAGCCGATTAAGATAACATCAAATAAATGAGCGGCTATACTCACAGTTTGTTGAAAATTTTAAAAGTAAAACTGCAGTTTATTTGAATAATAATAAATAGATTTATTTCCAACGGGAACTAAATTCCCAATTACATGAAAAATAAACAAATTAATAATTAAATTAGTGTCGCTAAGACTTAAATCAAATAAAACAAAATAACTCATTATCTTTTAAACTAAACTATAACATAACACCACAACAGTGAAACAGTGCCTATAATAATAAAATAAAATAAAATGAAAGCACCGCCTAAATCCACATATTATAATATAATAATAAAAATTTCCCCGAGTACAAAATCACTTCTGTTGGAAATTGCAGCACGAAACTGACCACTTGTGAGTGAAAATATATCAATATTTACCTCCAATTTACTGAACGCATTTGACATTGCTAAAATAGGCGATTTGAAATGCACGTTAGTCCTAGAAAGCGGGTATAAAAATGAAAATTGAGATCTGGTCCTTAAATCAGGCAGTCGGAATTGTATTTGTGATGAAAGTGTAGAGGCGTCAACACGATAATTAATTAAATTAAATAGAAAAATTAACAAATGCAACGTTCTACCATTTGATAGTTCAGTTAAATTAAAATGAAGGCACAAAGCATTGGTGGTGATTTCGTGCTTTGAACGTAAAGTTTCAAGGTTCAGTTTAGTACTTTATTCGATATTATAGATACTATTTGAGACATTTTAAAACAGGGTCCAATTTTAGTTTTCTGCTCTTGAAAATTCATCCAACGATAGTATTTATTAATAGTCATGATTAAAATTTCTATTTTATTAATTAAATTATTTATTTTTGATTTATTTAGATTTTATTATAAATCTATTGCTACAGACTACGAGAACAGCATTAAACACGATTAGAAATTATGCAAGATAAATAAAAAGATGCCAACAAGAAAATAGGAAAATGAACTTTTAGACAAGCATATGTGTAAGTAATTTGAGTGACAGGAAATCATTTAATTAATTTTTCTACAGCCGTGATTTTAAACTGTTTCCAAGGGTCATATGCGGCGTGCTTTATGTTGTCTATAAAACACGCCATTCCATTTAAAGCACGGAGTACTTTAAGAGTTTATAAAACCTTATTTGTGAAGATTAAAAGTACAGTTATTATATCGGACCGATTTGTATGCGGAGCCCCGAGTGCCCGATTGGAGAGGGGCAGAGCCCGATGGCCCCTTTGGAGAGGGGCGGAGCCCCGAGGGCCCCCTTGGAGAGGGGTGGAGCCCCAAGAGCCCCCTTGGAGAGGGGCCGAGCCCTGAGGGCCCCCTTGGAAAGGGGCCGAGCCCCGATGGCCCCCTTGGAGAGGGGCGGAGCCCGATGGCCCCCTTGGAGAGGGGCGGAGCCCTGAGGGCACCCTTGGAGAGGGGTGGAACTGCAAGAGCCCCCTTGGAGAGGGGCCGAGCCCTGAGGGCCCCCTTGGAGAGGGGCCGAGCCCCAAGGGCCCCCTTGGAGAGGAGCGGAGTCCCGAGGGCCCCCTTGGAGAGGGGTGGAGCTCCGAGGGCCGCTTTGGAGAGGGGCGAAGCCCCTAGGGCATTTAAGCTAACAAACTCCTCGGCTGTAGAAAAAATATTGAAGCCAACTCGTGTTTTACAGTTTAAAAATCTCGGTCGATCATAAAATTCTCGCTTCGCTCGAATTTTAACATGATCGACCTCGATTTTTAAATCCTCTGTAAAACACTAGTTGCCTTAATAGCTATTTTTATTATACCTGCATCAGAATCGCCGTTTAAAGCACGCCTGAGCGTGCGAATACAGGCGATTAAAGCTCGCCGAGCTTTAAAGGTTGTCAAGGAAACGACTGACTGCAACAACGGACATGGACGCGACAAAAACGTAAATATTTCTCGTAACTATAGTAGCAATATTATTATGCCCTCTCGATTTATAACGACAAAAATTATTTCTAAGTTTTTAGTGCGTAATTTATTTCCAGTATTGGAGGTATAATAAAAAATAGCGTAAAGTATTCGTGGATAACTGGTCTTTAAAACACTTGCTCTATTTCGAGGACTCCGGCTACGCCGTCGTGCTCGAAAACTCGCGCGTGTTTTAAAGACCTTGTTATCCACTCATACTTTAATATACTATTAATATCAGTTTGAAACATCATTATAAGACTGTCTAATATCTGTCCTGTTTTATAATAACTGTTTTCTGCTAGATAGCTAGATTATAAGCTTACTATGAATTATTTTTCTATTTTATTGAAAATTAAATTTTTGTGTATGTACACGGTACGGTATAACAAACTGAGAACTGTAGATACACAATTAAAAATTCACTGACACAGCAAACAAGTGTATTTCTATAAACTAAAAGTTGAGAGACGTTCTTTAGCAGTTCGAATGTAAAGGTTTGTTCTGTTACGTTTTACAGTGATTTACTTTTGGTTTATATTAAAATCTTTTACTGCGGATAATTTTATCTCGATAGCTTCCTTAGAAGTAAAATTATATCACACCAACACCAGTATAATTGTTTAAAATTTTCACTTTTCACCAAATACTCTGCTTTCGTTACGCCAAACCATTTATTTACAAACATTTCGATTTTATCATTTCATATATTCATTGTTACAATATAAAGAAGTTTAATAGTTAAGTTATTTATAACCAGGCTTAGGATAAATATGCACTTAAAAGTTGGAAAATATGCACGTAAAATAGCAAACATATGCACTTAAATATGCACAAAAATTATTGTCGTTATAGTAAAAACAAAACGTACGAGTCAGATGCAAAAAATAATTTTTATTAACTAACATGCAAACACATACATTTATAAAAAGAAATAAATTGTCACAATTACCTATATATTTAATTAAATTAATAATAAAATAAAAATAAGAAGTACCTAATTAATTAATGTTAAGATAAAAATAGGAATCAGAACAAGTAATAATCTCTTTGGAATGTAAAATGTTTTAAAAACTGTCAGTTATTCAAAAAAGTTTCCCGAATTGGCAGATTCCTTATGCTTCTGGGATCTACAAGTTCTGGTAATAACGCAATTGTATAAAATTGCTGTAGTTTTGGTATCATTTTGTTTTGCCAAAAAAAAACAAAAGAAACCCATTTTATAGGCATTCAACTTGAAAATCGCCTATCTCACATCAATACACATTAAAATTGTAAAGTTTGAAAAAAATCGTTGGAGCTGCTTTTGAAAAAGTCGAAAAAGACTGAAAAATCACAAGAGTAAACACATACTTCGGGTTATGCGATTCTCTTCAATCGCTTCCTGTCTCATCTACATAGTACACAAAACTTATATATGAAGTTTCAACGTCATGCCTCTTTTCGTTTTTGAGATATTCTGTTCACAGACAGACAGACACACACAGACCAATGAACAAAAACCAAAAATACCTAACACTATCGCACAAATACGTATTATTACCCAGTGATTTTTTTAAAAATAAGAAAAACATGAAATTTTATAGTGATTGGTCATGACGAGGATTTAGGATGATCTTAAACGATGAAATTCAGATTTTTAAAAATTTGAATTTAAAAATGAAATAAATATGTATACGTTTTTACATGTAGCTAACATCCAACATATACTGTAAATAAGAATTTAAATCCAAAGCGTTATCTATTTATGTACGGCGCAGAAGCAGTTTGGTTAGTTTTCAATAAATTGTTCAATATTTATTAAAATATACCATAATATTGATTACTCAGAGTTTTAGACGAGACAAAAAACTTGATCAAATAAGAATAGTACCTTTATGTACATAAATGTTGTGAGTGCAGAATATTATAATGAAATAAAAGAAAATCTTCTTGAACATGTAAGATCAGCAAGAAGTAAACAAAGAAAAAAAGGAATAACAATAACGATATAAAAAACCAAAAATTCGAATGTAGTATAACCATGTCATTTAATTGACCTTTTACCTTCAATGTTAATTGATAGTTTATTGGGTTTTAGCATCACGTCGAGTAAGCCCAATTTGTCGTTGTAAACGTTTCAACTACCATTATTGGGTCTTCATAAGTAATTATTCTTTAACTACAACGTGGCAATAGGGCTAAAAATAGTATACGAGTATTAATTCTCAAAATAGCATAAATATTTAATTTATAACGCCATTGACTTATGTGAATGAATTATTCTATAATATGTTGTTTTCAGATTGTATGCATTTTAAATTTTTATGATAAGTAGAACAAAGACTATTAAACTATTATGACCATTATAAAACATTATGCAATTTCCAGTAGAAATATACCAAATGGTTTTCTGAAGATATTTGGAAAAATGTTCTGGAGCTAATTTCTCGAAGGCATGTAGGAATGCTTTTGTTAAAAAAAGTAGCTCAGAAACACGTTTTGCAAATATTTTCACATATAATCTCATAAGAGCATTAATTCTTTCCGGAAATTTTTTTTGAGGGCAAATTAGAACGTTGTTGGAATACACGAAAAATAATTTCGGCTATGAATTAATGTTCGAATGCAGATTCGGCAAGAAAATCGTAACCACACAAACCCTCAAAGTTGGGTTGGTCTACCTACAAAAAATTTCAAAGAAATTTATTGTTGTCTCGGTTACGGCTCGTGAACTAATTTTTCTATTGGTCATTAATGAGTGTCGTACGATTTCCATAGAATTTTTTTTATGCACGCGTTATATTTTGCTAGAGAATATCACGAATGAAAAAAGCACAGTAAAGAAAACATTTTTGTTAAAAATAATAATAAAACTAATATCTAAGTACTAACATTTTAGGATTTTTTGTCAAAACTACAGTTAATTAACATTTAA
>CALNHX010011206.1:0-33961 GCA_940337035.1 Agriotes lineatus
GCAAAGTACAACTTTGCCGTACGAATACCGCAAAGTGTAACTTTCTAATTAATAAATTGTACGGCAAAGCAGATCTTTCAATGCTAGTGTACGAAAATAGTATATTGTATGTTAAGAGCTGAAAGTGCATTCTTGCCGCTTGCGCATGAATATTGCTGGTTGAGACGAAGTCGAAACCAGCAATCATGCAAAAGCGGCAAGCGCACTTTTAGCTCGAAACATACATACTATTTTTTCGACGACTGCGCATATTATTAAAGGAAAATATCAAATTTCATTTTATCGCAAAAATTAATTGACAATCAAGTTAACATTACTCGCGCAGTCTATTAGACATGTGACGCGATTATTTCGACAAATGACGGGCATTGTCAAGGAAACATTCGGACGTGGCTACCTATTTTGTTCACGCGGAAACCCAAAACGCTCGGCGAGCGGCAAAATGATGAAAACGCACGCTCAGCGGCAAATGTCAACTTTCTGTTGTCAAATGACAGTGAGAAAAATCTACTTTCGATGTCAGTCGTCGAAAAAACCAATTACGGAAGAAAATGTTTTTAACGTCTTAAATAATGAAATCGCACCTTAAGAAAAACCACTTTTGTTGGATCATAAAAGGTTGAGGAGTATTCAAAATCATGTACAAAATAGATAAAATGTATCGCAATGTTTCTATGAGTAATTGTACCTCTCCCTCGGTTTCTCTTATATTAGGTCAGTCGCCTATTTAAATCCCCAAAGTTGTAGTCTTATGAACCATCTTTGCTCGTAAGCCGGATAGGTGGCTAGTTTTTCCCGCCGAAATGAAGGTTCCCTTGTTAAAGCTAACGACTATCACAGGCGTTGGAGCGGTAGCCCGTGTAGTCAACAGGAATCGAACTCGGTCCGGCCTCCTCAGAGGCTATATTGCTCATTTTGCCACCAGTTCTTATGTTAGGCCAGTGGCCTATTTGTTTCAACATAGTTGATTGACACCTCGTATAATAGGTCGTATAGCCTGATACGAATTACTATAAAAAAATAAGTGGAAACTTAGCTTCTAGTCAGAAAATTAATTAATATACTTACAATATAGCTGAGAACGAAGACAAATGAATGGAGTTGATAAATGTCTGTTAGTCCCACAAATTACAAAGCACAGGGGGTAATTATAAACTTATTAATAACTGACTATGCACCTTGAAGCAATGCACACAATAGTGTATAGAGCTGGAGATCAAACAAGAAATGTATACCATTCTGGCGAAGTTTCCATACTGTTCTAAAGGAGACAGAATTATGTAGTTATTAATTACATATTCCTTGTTATTGTATTCTGTATGAAATGCGTTGAGTAGGTAGCGAGGTAAATTATTTTGGAGAAATGAGTGGAAAGTTAACGAAACCCACTTTAAGAAAAATTTGGAATTGCATATTAATGTAGATACAAATTTTAACAATATACAATTAAGATTTAGTTTAGACTATCACTTCTAAGATGGAATGCAAAATAATGTTTTCTAAATAATTTAATTATAAATTACGTCACATATTAATCCTTTAACTGAATTGGTGTTATTACTTATTATTACAGTGTGAATAAAGCCTCATTTATTATTTCATTATTGTTTTAATGAAAGTATATTATCATGACAATATAATAATAAATATTTGCGTGAATACGTCTTCAAATTTATTTTAAAAAACCATCTTTTTCTGTAAATCACACTTTTACATTATTTTTTATTTTGATTTACTGCATTGCATTATTTATGGAGCATATAAAATGTTGCCATTAAATATATAAAAAAAGTTGTAAAGGGCTTTGTTTAGAACTTCCCTCGTAAGTGGGTGTTGTGACATTAAACAATTTTAAAAATCAAAGGAAAATAAGGGTAAAAATATGTTTACGTTCCTAATAATACTAATACAATAAAAGAAAACACTTGGTAATACGAATTACATCAATTTTAACACCTTCCATAGATGATATGCGGCTGCCTTAAATACAAGGCATTTATTGTTGAAATTTTTTTTTCTTTTTTAGAACATTTACCTTGTATCTATTGGTTCCCATTTTCGTCAAGAGTAAAGCCTGAGCGTGTGAAGATTATCACTTTTATCTATTTCTCAGTTAACGCAAAAATAAACATTTTATTTTTTAAGGGGCTCAGCTTGTATATGTTGAGTTTAAAATATGCCCTTTTTCGACAAGTGTAAAAACCCGCGCTATGTGCAAAATATTACTTTGATGTAAGTTAAAGAGGAATAGGCAGCATTATATTGCTTAAGGTGCTCACCCTGTATATAAATTATCGAAAGAAGGCATATAATCCGTATCCAAAATATCGTCTTCCTCCAACAAATAGTTTTTGAGTTATACCGGCAACAGACAGACAGACAGACAGAGAGACAGGCAGAGAGACAAACAGACAGAGAGACAGACAGGAGGGCAGACAAACAGACAGAGGAAATTAAGAAAACCTGTTTTTTGTCATCTAGGGACCCTGAAACGTGAAGATCTGAAGAAATCTCGGAAAGTGATTTGTTTGCCATTTTTAGAGGGAAGTAAAAATAGCATTAAAGTGTCATAAGTGCATTTAAAATAAGTATATGTAAGTAACATTAAGGATTGCTTGAATGTATGGTTGCTAAGACGTTGTTTGTAGTTGCATGGTTACCATAAGATTGAGGGAAAAATAATAAGAAAAATCCCTGGGGAGTTATGAGTAGCTTTTTACTTTCTTCGTCTCTCAGACGAGGGAAGTATTGTAATCACGAAACAATCACTTTTCGAGATTTCCTCAGATCTTCACGTTTCAGGGTCCCTAGATGACGAAAAACAGGTTTTCTCAATTTCGTCTGTCTGCTTGTCTGTCTGTTTGTCTGTATGTTTGTCTCTCTGTCTGTCTGTCTGTTGGCGGTATAACTAAAAAAATATTGGTCGGGAGAAGACGATATTTTGCATGTACATTATATCGGGTGAATATTCCGAAACCGAACATTGGCAATTAACATGGGAAAAAGGTTTTTCGCAGATTGCTCCTCCCCATTTTAACTTAGAGGGTTTATAATGACACCAATCGAAAGAAGATTTTTTTTCTGCGTAGCCCCGAGGACCCCTTGGAGTGGAGCGGAGCCCCGAGCGCCTCTTAGAGAGGGGCGAAGCCCTGAGGGCCCTTTGGAGAGGGCCGGAGCCCCGAGGGCCCCCTTGGGGAAGGGATAAGCCCCGAGGGCCACCTTGAAGAGGGGCGAAGCCTTAAGGGCCCCCTTGAAACGGGGCTGAGCCCCGGGGGCCCCTTGGAGAGTTGTGGAGCCCCGAGGGCTCCCTTGGAGAGGGGCGGAGCTCCGAGGGCCCCCTTCTTTGGTCAGGTGGACGGCAGAGGGAGGCAGGGGCGGAGTGTGTAACAGAGCGGAATGGCCCAACGTAATAGGCCTAAAAATGGTGGTAAATTGATTAGAATAGACCGCGCAATAGCGCGTGCAGCCCCGTTAATTTTCGATAAAATAATAAAGAAATACAACTGAAAATTAACTAATTCGCATATCATTAGATGAGAAAAAAATCTTCGTTCGATCGGTGTCATTGTAAACCCTCTAAGTTAAAATGGGGAGCAGCAATCTGCGAAAAACCTTTTACCATGTTAATTGCTTATGTTCGGTTTTGGAATATTCACCCGGTATATATATATATACCTGGAATGAAACCAGGAAAAGGTCAGACAAATATATACAGGGTAAGCCCCTTAAAAAAATAAAATCTTTTTTTTACATTCAACTTAGTAATAGATACAAGTAATAATTTGTACATAGAGCAGGCTTTATTCTTACCAAAAATGGGAGCCAAAAGATACAGAATAAATTTTTTACAATACAAAAACGAGGCACAAATTAGCGTGTTACTAAATATAGCTTCGACGTAGAAATTCGAGAAATCGGTCTTCCGTGGCGCAGGTAGGAATTGTCCAGTCACTTACGATATCCCACTAAACGTTGGGGCTGCACACGCGGTCCGCCTGCCGTTCGAAGTCGACCACGGGTAATGTGTTTCTTTTATTAGAAAATTTATTTAATTTATTAGAAATGTGAAAATATTTTTACTCCTAACTTAATTTGATTTTTAAAATTATTTAGTGTCACAATGCCAACGAGGGAAGTTCTGGGAAAAAGCCTTTTATAGATTTTCATATTTTGTAGTTGTTTTGTTTTGTAGTTCTACGACACAATAGATTCTTGAAGTACTATTAGTGTATATTACGTCATAGAATTGTATGTAAGTAATTCCCTATAAACTTGATATCTTGAATTCTAAGTACTAAATTAAAATGCGTGTGAACGTTTTAAAATATTGTAATAACTTGATTTTGTTACGTATTAAAAACCTATTGTATTAACTTTAGTAGTTTACGTTATATATGGCGGTGAATAGACGATCAATTGGGAAAACGCAGTCGAAGCGTATAAAAATTAATATCCGAGTTGGAAGGGTTTTTAAGAAAGAAAAGAGGGTAGAAATGTAATAACAGTTTTTTGTTTTCGAATCGGTGACATGAGAAAAACTTAGCTGTGCATTAAGGGTTTCGTGGTAAAAATGTGGCAAACTCGGAATTTCTCGTTCTTCGTTAATAACATATGTCTCAAAAGTTTTGGCACAAACTTCTTTAGAATATTTTAAAAAGTAAAAGTGATGTTACGGAAATTTTTCTGAACAGATATAATTAACAGCTTTATAAACAACAAAACTTTTATATTAAATTAAATGTAAAGGTCCATAGTTTTCAACAATACGCAGTCTTCTGGAAACATCTCGCATCAAGCCTTGGACCGTTTCAACATCAATCTCTCGAATTTTTCTAAAAATCCACCGTCTTAATTGTTGCTCGTTTTCGGCTTCCCAATCTCCACCATACACTTTTTGAGACAAAATGACCCAAAAATCATCAATTGGCCGAGCCTGCAGTAAATTTGGGGGGTTGTCGTTTTTCGGCACAAAAGGTATGTTGTGAGCATTCAGCCGATTTTGAATTTCACGTACATAATGGCAGGAAGCCAAGTCTGGCCAAAACATAATATCTTCTTGAGCATGATTCTGGTGGAGAAAATTAATCAATTTTGTTAAGCAATTGTTAATATAACTTTGACTGTCCACAGCTTCGCCTCTAACTCGCCGTGAAAGTTTTCTCAATGACTGCCCAATTTTATTCTTGGCACTTGCGACTAACTGGTTTGCTCTACGTTCAGTTAACATTCTAGGTACTCTAGGTCTTTCATTTTTTGGAAGATTTAGGCATGGTAAACCTTGCTTACATTCTGATGTCGTACGATATATGGTTCTCCGTGACACATTTTGATTTTCAAAAAGTCGGATTATTTGAGCTTTAGGCATCTGCCCAAGTAAATTGTAAACGCTTCTTCTAAGCTCTAATTTATAAGCCATCACAACGCAATCGATTTCGGTAACTGAACTGTCATTAAAATGACAAATAATTGAATTACTTTTGTTCGCAAAGCCAACCCGATATTTTGATATTTCCAATTTTTTTGATATAGTTGTATTTTCTGCCAAAAATTTTGAGACATACGTTGGTATGTGGATACTAACGAAGCGTGATTGAGGCAGAGAGAGATTGAGAGCGGGTACCATTTTCCAATGGAAAAATAGTTCCAAGTCGTCGACTGATTAGGGAACTACGGAATTCGCTGCATAGTTTTTGCCTGTTATATCAGGGTATCAACAAATTCGGGGCGACGGAAACGCATTAGTTTGAACATCTCTTCATAAGAATTTCACTACGGAGATCGTGCGATTGCTTGCGGTCAAATGAGAGCTGACGTTTAGCGACTGTCAGAGTAGGAGTTAGGAGAGCAAATTATCCTCTTGAACGGTGATGCATGCTGATTAAACTCCTAAGAGGCTAGTCTTCGATTCCACAAGCGTAGCGATTACCAGATAAGTGAAGTAAAGTTAAACTTGTGATATTTCGCATATTCTCAAAAAGTAAGAACAGTTTATAACCCTTTAATTGTACACTATCTATTATATAACTGTGAGTAAGTATTATCGTCAAATATAGTAGTTAGAAAGTCAAATTGACGTAAGCTTAAGCGGGGTACCCCGTTTTATAATACGAACTATGAATAGATAGGAATTTGAAGTCGACAATTGTTCCTGTTTATGCAACGAGAATGGACTAATCAAAACCAGAAGTATCAAAAAATCTATATAAAGAATTGCTTCTTTCATTCAAACATTAAAGTTTAAAGGGTTGTAATGTGCTGTATATACAGTGTGTCCGCGAAGAGTTCACATAAGGAGTAAATTTCAAGTTAGATGTTAATATTCTAGGAATCGCTCCTGCTTGTTCTCAAACCAAGATTTCGAGAAAATCAATCAAATTAATTAATACACAGAGTGTTTTTAAAACCGATTTTTTAAAAATGGCTAAGAGTAAACTACCTTTATTAGAAGAGATAACAAAAAAGAGTATTAAGAAAAGTTGTTTATAATTAATAATAATGGCAAACTTTCAATTTTTAGACAAATCGGTCAACTTTGATTTTTTTAAATGATTTTTGTTTTTTTATACCAACATACTTTTTATGCTGTCTGTAGGAGGCACTCTAACTGGTTCATAATCTAAGATGTTAAAAAAATACTGGAGTGCCTCCTACAGCTACGATAAAAGGTATGTTGGTATAAAAATTCCAAAAAAATTTTAAAAATCAAAGTACGCCGATTTCTCTGAAAATTGAGAGTCTACCATTACTCTTAATTCTAAACAACTTTTCTTAATACTTTTTTTGTTATCTCTTCTAATAAAGGTAGTTTACTCTTAGCCATTTTTTTTAAATCGATTCTAGAAACACTGCATATTAATTAATTTGACTGATTTTTTCAAAATCTTGGTTTGAGAACCAGCAGGAGCGATTACTAGAATATTAACATCTAACTCGATTTTTTGTCATTTACACCTTATGTGAACTCAATCCGCGGACAAACTGTATATATCGAAGTTTATAAGTTTTCTTTCACCTATACAGGGTGTTTACGGTCTTTTGATTTTATTTTTAAGGGATGATTAAACACCTTAAAAGAAGACCATTAACGCTAAAATGCCTTAACAAAAGTTGTATAATAAGAGAGATATATATGACTTTTTAAAAAATTTTTTTAGATTTTATGTTTTTATTTTTAAGGGGTGATTAAACATATTAAATTAAATTAGGGCCGATTTCATAATCAATTTTAAAGCTTCATTTAACTAAAGTGACATTAGATTGTGCAGAGTCCAATGTGTTACATATGGCATCATGCACATTCTAACATTACTTTAGTTAAATGAAGCTTTAAAATTGATTATGAAATCGGCCCTTAAACAAATACACATTTTATTTAAATTCTTATTTAAAAAAAACACCTTACACTAAATGTTTGAAGTTATCGCTCGATGTATCCATGAGTTGGCATAACTTACAAGGCCTAGATCTTGCCGTCGAATTGTTGTCGCAGATGCTTCAACGCGGTTACGAAAATAATCTAAATCAATTTTTTCATTGGTGTATACCATGGTCTTCATAAGGCCCCATAAATAACAGTCTAGATGGTTAAGGTCGGGTGACCGAGGAGGCCATGGAACAGGATCCCTCAGCCAATCCATTTATTTTCGAATACATTCTCCAGATGTTTGCGAATTAAACGATAAAATGCGGCGGTGCGCCATCTTGAAGAAACCACATCTATTGACGTACATTCAAAGGTACTTCTTCTAGCAGTTCTAGCAAATGATTTTGCCAAAAAAAAGATAATCATTTCCAGTCATTCGGTTTGGCAACACAAAAGGGCCAATAAGTTGTGCGTTGACCAATCCGGCCCCAACGTTTATCGCGAATCTGTGCTGGAAATGATTACAACGAACAGCATGTGGATTTTCAACTGCCCAGATATGAGTATTATGACAGTTGTTGATGCCTTTACGTGTAAACGTTGCTTCATCAGTTGGAAACACAATGAAGAAAAGTTTGGAATTTCAGCATGTTTTTGCAGAAACCATTGCCAAAAATGCAAAACGTAAAGGATGATCTGCAGGTTGTAATGCTTGTACTTTTTGTACATGGAAAGGATACAATTGATTTTCGCACAGTGTTCGCCAAACAGTTCGATTTGAGACGCCTACTTGCCGAGATATTTCTCGAGTACGACTGGAAGGATCTTCTTCAACAAGGTTTAATATTTCTTCTTCGGCAACCAATATTCGTTGGTATCGGCCAGGTCCACCATCCCGACCTTGACGTGTTTACAGTACACCAGTTTCTCGTGCACGGAATACTAGAGCAGTGAATTTTTGTGGAATCGGAGTTAGCCTGTTAGGAAACCGCTCAGCATACAATCGGCTTGCAGCAGCAGAATTCTGATGTACTTCCCCATAAATTAACAGAATGTCAACGTATTCACTATTAGTGCGATAGACCATTTTTACGTTCCTTATTAGGGTTTATTTGGAAGAATTTATGTCAAACAAACAGTGCAGTGATAACTACTGAAAAAGCTTGACAGATTTGAAAAGTTATTGGCATCAGCCTACTTAGTAAAGAATTCAGTGATAGCTTATTATTTGAATTTATGTTTACTTTGAACAATTTTTTGAATAATTGTTTAACATTAATCGTTTTAGCTTTAATTTTTTGATCAATTGTTTTTGCGTTAATCGTTTTAGTGTTATCGACAATCATTTTAGCATAATAACCTTCTTTTAAAGTTTTAACCACCCATTAAAAATTAAAAAAAGTAAAATCTAAAAAAAAATTAAATCATATTATATCTCTCTTATTATAAAACTTTTATTAAGACATTTTAACGTTAATGACCTTCTTTTAAGATATTTAATCACCCCTACTAAAGGATACACGTCGTCTTCACTGTGACTAGTGATGGCCCTAAGCACACTTTTATAGCGAACAGTTTTTGAAGTAAAATATAGAAAGTCGACCTAAAGGTAAGAAAAAAAGCTAACAATTTATATTTATTAGATCGTCTCCTTAACAACTAAACATAGGCGATGCGATCACAACATTACCTTGCAATATATTGCAGTGGTAGCTTCTTGAGACTGCTAATTATCTATAAAATTATATCTAGGTAGGGAATTCTTTTGAAAGAATACATTAATTAGTAATTAAAAAGTACATGGGTGGATTTATGCATTAAAAATAGATTAGTTGTTTGGTAATATCAGAGTTTAGATCTTAATTTGTATTAAATGACAATCGGAATAAGTAAAGTAAAAGCCAGACTCAAATAATTATCTGAAAACGTCAATTGTGACATGTCAGAATAAAATATATTATATAGAAATGTATCCAGGACTGTTAGTTTGTAAAAAAAGGTTGGTATAATAATTATTGGTAGGGAAAATGAGATATATTAAAAATAACCATTTTTTTCCAAAATGTAAAACGTGTTTGTAATAGAAGTAACTTTGAAAGAATAAAAACCCTTTAATAAAAGATTTATATTATCTGGTTGGAGTATTAAAGGGTGTCTTTAATTAAAATTAGTGAAATGACAATAAAAACGAAGTTTATATGAGTTGCTGTCAGGTGAATACATCTACAATTAAGCCGGAATTGGATTTTCACCGCATGTGAATAAACGTTTGGACTTGGACGAGCTTGTAATCAAATGGATTTCTGCGTATGGTTTGAATTTTGACTTAGATAGCATCAGTGTTCTTGTAGGACGTCTGAATTGTACTGTAATAATTGGATTGGATAAAGAGGGAGAGCAGTTGGATAGCTGGTAGCTTGGTGGCTGTTACAAGAAGGGCGATTCGGTAGACTGGGATTGTTTGCAGTAGTGGTGTCTCAATTGGAACTATACAGGAAGTGATCAGCATATGCAGTTGAGGTTAATTTGTATCAGAACTGCAGAAGAGTGATTACTTGGTGTTAAAGAGGGGGGCTGCTCTTCAGTGTGTAGATTATCTGAGCAGTTTGGTTGATGATTGGAGGTTTCACCGCAGCTGTAAGTCAGGTCGTTTCTGCTACACGGTCAGTCGCAGAGTTGGGAACATTTATGGAGCTACAAATGGAGTCAATTAGATAGAGCTACAGTTATGGATGTTGAAATGAGCTTATTTACTTTATTACTTAGCAGATTCGATAGTGCAGTGTAGGCAGCTTACTTATACAAGAAATAGACCAAAACATCGAGCTGGCGTATTAAGTGGAATTTGTGACAGGTATATGTAAATAAAACATTAATAACTCCTTAATAGTGAATGCATTACATATTTGAAAGAACTACTTACTTTAATAGATATTTGAAATAATGATGTGTAACAGATATCATTTGGTTGACTTTTCACTTTCATAAAGTTTTCACTTTGACAGTTGTAGAACTGTCATAATTTATAAATGATTTTGTTAGTGTGCTGATTAACTATCACAAATAATGGTTAGAATATGCATGTACCGAACTTGAGATAAGAGTAGTCATTCTCATAGAGCTAGCAAAAGAGAAATAAACTGAATAGAAAATTTATAAAAGGGCATATATCTAACAATAACTTATTAAAATAAAAAGTTATTTCAATACAAGAACCAGCTTAAGGTTAAATATTTTTAAATTTACCCAATTTAAATTAGATTGAGTAACTAAAATATGTATAATAAAAGATACTAAAACTATGTGGCGAAGTGAGAATCATCCGTTTCATCTGTAATCTCCCGTGTCCTTGTCCAATCTATCTTCTCCAGTGCTCAATAGTGTGCTCCACATAAAACTTTGATGTCCAAGTCGATCATACTGTGAGGTTAATATCGGCAGCAGAAACTTGGAATTTTAACATCAACGTTGTGGAGCAATGGTACATTAAATCTAATTTGTTTGTGAAACTTTATTTTGCGATAGGTCATGCTGAACAGAATAAGCACTAGTGTCGACAGGTGAGCTGATTCATTTTTTAAATGGACCGTCTACCTTCTCCTAAATGTGATTGAAGTGTCCCTGTGAAACAACAAACTAGTCAAAGTATACAAACTTTGTACCTACTAAGTGGAATAACTACAGTGACTTTAAGTATACAGTATACAATGTAGTCATTACATTGCCAATAAATTCATAAAATTTGGTTTGGCATTTTATCTTGTCTTCTCATGCCATTGAAATGTTGGAAAGAAAACAGCAACCAACAATCATGCATTATCCGTATAACTCACTGTAGGAGCAACTAGGAATAACTTGCTGATATCTATATTGCTTTAATAATTTTGACGATAAAAATAATCAGCAATCGTTAAAATTACCCAAAAACTGCATGTATATGAGGCTGTTTCATTGTCTAGTCATTACGTCGTAATATGACATTAGCCACAAACTGGCCCATTTAAAGATAAAACCCTTGTCACAATAAGAACTTCAAAAATTAAAAGTGATCAATCCAATAGCAGATGACTTTTTGTTGTTTAGTTTTGCTTTAGTCAGCACTTCCATCTAACTTAGCTTAATTTGCGAGAATTCGTTTATCTCGACGTGATCAGCTTTTTAGATTTCAGCGTTTCACCCGACCTTTTAAAGCACCGAGGCTTACTGTTTTATGTATTTGAAAAAAATTGCTCGATATTCAACGTAGCCCAGTTGCTAATGTAGAGCTTAATTTAAAAATCGAATTTCACTAAATGCCGGCGCTCCACCCCAGCGAATTGTAAGTTATTTGGGTAATTTCCAGCGTCCATAATACATTTTCAGGACGAGGGTTACTAGTGCAAATTATATTGTGCAACTTTCGGAACACGTAGTTAAAAAGTTGCCCTCTGCAGTGTAATCCTCGGGCGTTGGCCTTACAGGAAAGTTTTCTAACGATAGGAAATTGCCACTAGTTTTTTTGCGGGAATTATTAGATGTTCGGGATTAAAACTTTGGTTTGTATCAGTTTCCAGTTTAATTACTGCTACCAGCAGATGGTGGTCCGTAATTTATAAATATACGTAGAATTTGGCATGTGTGGTTTATAACTTCTAACGACCTGTGATGATAATCGATTATAAATACACCGGATGCTGCATGCCACTTCAACAGATGTGCCGCTGTATAATTTTACCATTAGCAAATGTAGAATGAAATGGTTATTAATTTGCATTTGTTTATTAGTTATAGTTGGATTAGATTAAGCGCATCAGAACATTTTCTAAAATTATTTACTACTACTACGTCTGGTAGTGATAAAACCACGGCCTGCTGAATTGTGTGACAAACGTCACTGACGTTTACCACACAATTAAGCAAACCGTGGACAAAACAATTGCAGTTCTACTTGCAGTTCAGTAATAGTTTTTGTTTTTCTAAATCAGGCATTTGTTAATCATTCCAGAAATTCAGTCTGATAAAATGACATCCATTAAATTGTTTTTCAAACTTTTTGACAGCAACCCACTGAATGAATAGCATTTTATATTGCGATAACTTAGAACTATTTACTTATTTAGTTAAGATTTATTCTAGGTATATTGACCAATGCTACATATTTAATAAAGATGGTACATATTTCATTGAATATATCTATTTATAAATTTTTCGTCTTTCTATATTATTTAGTTTAAGACCCACTAAAGAATTTCGATCTGCAGATTGAAAACCGCTGCTATGAGTATCACATTTTGAACACATGAGTTTTCTTCGAACAAAACAAGTAGAATAATTTGATTGAGCTTTTCTATTAATCTATCATAAAATGTGTAAAACAATAACCTTCTGATGATAGATTAGAACATTAAAATATTTTATAGAACACCAACACATTAAGAACAAATTATTCTGTAATTTTAAACAAATAATTTAATGATCTTCCACTTTAAAAATATAAAGAAGTTGCTCTCAGCTGATATGATAGTATCAACTTGTACGAGTACATATTACATCGGATCTTTAGCACCGTTTTGGTGCTGTTCTGTCATTGGCGTACACATTTGAACCACGAATCAATGATCTCAGAAACTTGAGGCATGTATGTATATGTTAACGTTAGTATGATTAAATTGAAAACTATTAATAATTAATTGAAAACTATTAATAATTACCGGAAATTATTAATACCAACCAACCAGTTATTATTAATACTTATCGGTAATTATTAATACTAGACGCATTTATTACTCTGACCGTAACATATATTACACACATTACGCCAAACAATAGTATATTATGATACTAGCGTATAGGTACGCTAGTGCTTTAATGGTACTTATACACTTGTATCATACGCTGTTTTTGCTACCATCGTAACAGAAATATAAAAAGTTAGTTCGGTGACACTTTTTCCGTCACATTATATTACACATTTTAGGTTATGTTGACATTCAAACTTACGGCAAAGCGTGTTTTAATTTAGTATTAAAACACGCCACCAATGGCAACGTGCGAAAAAGACGTAATTAGGGCGCTAATATTAAGCGTGCTACAAATGTCACTAGAAACTGTGCAAAAAGTTGTCATTTTGACAGGATCATAGAAAAAATCATTAAATTTTTAAGTTTTTTAATTAATGAAAAATATAACAAACTTCAATGTTGATCAAGACATCTAAACGTGCCCTTCAGTAAACCAAAGGAAGGAACATTGTTTTGGAAATAATCGTTATTAATGGAGGGATAAACCGAAGTATAACTGTCAGAAGTATAATTTGTAACAATATCTAAAACGTTGATAATTTGCTTGGCAAAGGCTTAATTAATCTGTTTCACAATTTTAACATTTTTATGTACGACCGGACAGAATTGGTCACTTTATACCTTATTTTTGAGAGCGCAATATGTCACTTTGTAGACCAAGCTTAGGAGGCCGTAATATTTATTTATGTACCAATGACATAATAATAATAATGCTAATGTATTGGGACAGACCAATCCTAAAGGGGACTGGAGATTACAACCGTCTAGATAGTGTACTTGTACATAAGAAACAGAAAAGAACTTGGATAGTAGATATCGCCTGTACTCTCAGTAGCAACTTCCAAAAAACCGAGGCAGAAAAAATTAATAGATACCAAAACTCATGCATTGATATGAGACTTACCTGGCAATTGCCAGAAGTACGAGATTTACCAGTAGGTATATCTGTGACAGGGGTTGTTACTGAAAGATTGAAAAAATCGCTTCGATAACTATTTCTCCCAGGTCTTACAAAAGAGATGCAACGAGCCGCTCTTATGCAAACTTGTCATAGTATGCAATAAAAACATGCTTTTGACATATGGAAAGTGTCAAATAATAGCCTTCATGAGTAAATCCTAATCGCAAAATAACTATTACGTCTTATTAGTACCTTACTTGTTGTTTATACCTGTGATACGGAATATGTAATATGTACAATTTTGCGTTAGGAAATCATTCTAGTGACTCTAGATTTTTGTAGTGACACAAGTGACCGAGCGCATTGAATTCTGGGTAAAGCGATGTAATAATTTGTGTATAAACACATAACCTTTGAAAAATATTTAAAAAATTGAAAAAAAAATTTTTAGTTAAAGTTAAAAAAATTGAGTTTTCTGGCCTTGAAATTGTTCAGTTAGCTAAAAACAACACACTCTAGAAAGATCTCATTGAAATCTTACTTAATTTCCGAATAATAGCACTTTTTGGATTTTGAAAAACTCCATTTTCTAAATAAGTAAAAATCACTCGGTTATATATGATAGTTGCTAAATCTGTTTTTAGACAAGCACAAATCATTGACGTAATAAGTTTTTTGAAAAATGAAAAATAAAAAATTTTCCCATATTATGCCGACCTTTTGGCGGGCACTGTATATAGATTTGTGGCTGAAACGTGAACATAGGTAATCAAATGTGCTAGAGTATAGTTTATGGATTTTGTATGTGTTAGACAGAAATAGACATATATGACTTAAAATCTAGTATCCAGGATTCAGTGTTTCCTAAAACAAAACACCTTGATTCTGCGCATACTCGATGTTAATCGCATATTAGTTTATTTCTGTCTAACGCAAACAAAGCCCGTAAACTATACTCTACCACATTTGATTACCTATGTTCACGCTTCAGCCACAAATCTGTATATATCACTGGGTTTATTTTCTCCCCTGTGTGTTTAATGCTCTCCGCTACGCGTCGAGTATTAATTTCACACGCGGGAGGAAACGAATATAAATAGCTATTACGGTCCGCTTAGGTCTTGTTTATCAGTTTGATAAGCAAAGACATCGTAGATTGCGATAATTTATAAAAAATGTAAATCTGGTTTTAATTGTGAATATCTTGCTTTTATGGACCTTTTCGTGTTAAATGCTGCGGCTACGCGTTGGTGCATAAATGACTATTAAATTATAAGTAATTTCCATGTATAATTATCATTTTTATTTAGTCCAAACTGCAAAATTTCTAATCACTTACTGAAATAACTTTGCAAACTGAGTAACAATTAACATTGTTTTTCTGTTAAGGGTTTTTCCCCTTACCACTTAAAAGTTGCAACGTTGGAGATAAAAAGTGAATTAAATGAGTTGTTATTTGAAAACTGCAAGCTAACAGAACAATAGTTGAATCAATATTTTATTCAGAAAACTGAAATCCCAACGTAAAAGTTTTAGCTGTGAAAACTTTTACCTTGGGAGTTTGATGAGGCACCAAACATTTATCATTAATGAGGGCGGAACCGGTTTCATACATTTATACCCCAACTGTCGATATTGATTCATTTGTGTCCGTGCGGGTTTTCCAAGAATTCCTGGAATAACTTTATATCCAGTAACTTTTACTATAGCTTAAGTTTGTGTGAATATGGGCCAATTGAAGTTGGTACTATAAAATGTTGGATTATTCTTCCTGAGCTCTCACGAGCGATAGATAAAAAATACTTTCTTTCAAGTACCTTTTATGTGTTAAATACGTCAAAGTATCATCAAGAAACGTTGTTCAAAATGTAATATTATGGTACCATGCAAAATTTAAAACATAGCTGGCTACTTTTATGAAACCGTGTTACCACAAAAGTACTTGATCTAATATACACGGATTCATACAAGTAACGCAATATTTTCTTAAATTTGGCATGGGGCCATACTTCTACATTTTACAAAGAATATGCCCACGAATTTTTTCCCGACATTTTATATGCACCCTGCATATATCAATTTGTGTGTTGTGCTACCTCCAAGTAACGTGTGTGTAATCTTGTTAGATTAGTCTTCACAGAGGACACCTTCATCAATTGTATTCCAATGTCGAATCGTCACTCGGCTCAGTACCGTTCCAATTAGGGCCGGCCTAAGAACAAAATGCTGTGTGTGCAATAATGAGTTTTGGCGCTCCTTACAATGAAAATGGATATAGAAAACCCTCCAAAAATGGGATGGGTGCTCTATAACTAAAATTTGTCACAACTTAATACCTGAAGTTGGCATTTTAAAGAGATTAAAAACCAAAAACTAAAACTAATAATAAATAGTAAATATTGAGGTAAAGTATTTAGTATCTTTTCATTGTTTTTATTTTTTTAAATGACTTCTTCCAGTACTACTTCTTTTAACTGACTTTTTCAAACTTGTTAAAGAGCAAACTCCTAACAAATTCTTTTACTCAGTTTATTGTTTTGTCAGGTACAAAATAACAGACACATTTTTCTACTACAACAAAAGTTTTATTTGATTTAATGTTCATGAAAAATACATTTCAGTTTGAATATATTAATATTAAAAAAAGTTACGTCAGTACATTAGAAAAAGTACGAAAAAGTTGAGAAATATAAACTTTGGTATCCACTTTTCTAGAAAAGGTACATCGATATAACTATAAAATGATAGTAATAGTGTAAAATATCAAGAAAAACTGTGACGGATGATTTTTGAGGCTTTCACGGCCATTGTCATTAAGTAACACGACTTCCGGGATTGGACCGTGTCATGATTGAGATCGAAGAACTCAACGTTTCGCCCACTTTCGTAAGGGGCTTCATCAGGAGGAAAAAAACTGTTACAGATTATTCAACACTATAATAAACGAACCAATGATAATTGTTCAATTTGTCACGCGAGCCTGATTGGTTTCAATGATTTCAATTTAGTGAGTAGCCTTTAACTGACATTTCGCCAAAACGTCAAAGTCAAGTGTTCGGCGTCGTTCTAAAAACTCATAATAATCGTGTTGGAAGTTCCAGTATTGAATTAATAGTAGAAAACGTTAAAAATGTGTGCTGTCGAACACGGTAAGTCATCTACCCATATTGTTGAATAATCTTTCCAAATACCACTCAAGGTAAAAATTTTTAAGATTATTCAACACTATAATGAAAGACACAATGAAAATTGTTCAATTTGTCAGAAACGGCCAATCAAAATTGACTGTCATTGAAAACATCTAATGTCACAGTGTTTTCTAGCGAGCCCTATTGGTTTCAATGATTTCAATTTAGTGAGTAGCATTTGACTGACATTTCACCAAAACGTCAAAGTCAAAGTTTACAAATGAGCGTCGTTCTAAAAACTCATAATAATCGTGTTGGAAGCTTCAGTATCGAATTAATAGTGGAAAACGTTAATAATGCGTGCTGTCAAACACGGTAAAAGTCATCTCCCCATGTTAAATAATCTTTCCAAATACCACTCAAGGCAAAATTTTTTAAGAGAATTTTTTTTCGTCAACATGCGAATTATTGCAAATTTCTCTCAACAAAAACTGCTCAAATTCCACTCGACCTGCGGTCTCGCGGAATTTTTAACGCAGTTTTGGTTTCGAGAAATTTAAACCCTCGCTCTCGTATTATTATGAATACTAATATAACATATATAAAGGGTTAAGTGGAAGAGCAGATTCCTATCTTCGGATTGTTATCTGAACTTCCCCCCTTTGGAGCGAATACGCAACTCTGTGATGCTGTTGGTTGTTCTTTACTCGTATTGTACTGCTGATATATTTTCTTTTATTTATACTATATGTGGGTAATTATGTATTTGTTCCAATAAATGCCATTTATTATTATTATTATTATTATAATTTGCATGTGAACAAAAAATATCTCAAAAAATTTTCACCTTTTGTGGTATTACCCTTGAGAATTTTGCGTTAACATGCTGGTTATTGCAAATTTCCCTCAACAAAAACTGCTCAAATTCCACTCGACCTGCGGTCTCGCGGAATTTTTAACGCAGTTTTGGTTTTACGAAATTTAAACGCAATAATTTGCATGTGAATGAAAAAAAATCTCAAAACATTTTCACCTTGTGGTATTACTCTTGAAAATTTATTAAAATAATCTGTATTATACACTTAACAGTGGACCTTTCTAGCTTTAGCAGCCGAAAATGTTTTTATTCGTGCATCATAATCTAATGACGATAAAATATCATTTTCAATGGACAAAATTGCAAGGTTGTTCAGTCTTTCAATTTGTTGAACCAAAGTTATTAATATATTCAAATGGCTAATTTGCATTCAAAATTACAGTACATAAAAATTAAATTTGTAACATATTATTTGTTATACTTTTTCCCATTTCGGCGCCCCTCCCAAAATCGCATGTGTGCGACCGCACACGTCGCACACGCCTTAGGCCGGCCCTGGTTCCACGAACGACGGTATAAGTTCCGTCTATCCACGAATTCAAACAAAGGATGCTACGCCACCAAGGTGATGTTTACAAGACAAGATAAATTGAAAATTCATTGCCGCATAAAAGTCAATTTTTAGGTGTATTTTTTGAAAAATAAATATTTTAATAGTAAAAATAATATTCCTTGCTGGTAATATGGAGAATGTAAACCTAAGTAGCTGGATTAGACACTGTTCGTGAGCACAATAAATGTTGAATTTACGTTAATAACGGATGTATGTTTTGACAACTGTCTGTTGATTTTTTGAAAGGTTGCAAGTTATAGTATTTTACATTACAAGCCAGGTAAAACAGGTTTTACTGGCGATAGGATTGGGATGACTGGCGAGCCGTTAGGCGAGCCTGTCATATCCTTGAGCCAGTAAAAATGGTTACCTGGCGTGTATTGTTGAATGTTTTATTTGTTCCTCACTTGTAAATAACTAGAAATTCACCATTTATTCAAAATGTCAAACTGACAAGCAACTAAATTAATCAATATGACACATACTAAGGAAGACAACTCTGGCTTTGCACGCTATCATTTATCTATGAGCACGCTTGTAAAATATAACTGGCTAGCCAGTAAAAAATTTACTGGCTAGCCAGTTAAGAAACATTTTCAAGGTGAATACAGTGACTTGATAAATTGATGTTTACAAGTGAGGAACAAATAAATAAAATTAACATAATTGTAAACCTACGTAGCTGGATTAGACACTATTCGTGAGCACAATAAATGTTGTTGAATTTACGTTAATAACGGATGTATGTTTTGACAATTGTCTGTTGATTTTTTGAAAGGTTGCAAGTTAATAAAATTAACGTAGGTAACTTATGATAAAACAGCATTATGAAGTTAAGCTCAAGTGTCTTTAACGAACCGATTCAGTAATACAGTTGCTGGAAAGGAATTTCATTGCTCATTGTGGTTTCCGAAAAAAGCAATTTCACGTTTTACAAATTAAAAACGCGGGAGAATTCAAAAATCTTTTTATTTGAAATAAAATAATTGAAGTATCTATTGTAAATGTAAAATAAAAGGTAATCTAAATCGATATAAAAACACAAACATCAACTCACACGTAATGGCGCTCTTCGACTTTTCTCGGTCAGTCGTGCTGCGTACAACTGGCTTCCCAACAGAAATATTCTATTCAAATTTAGCGCTCATTTGTTAGAGAGGTTTTTACTGAATTTGTTCGCTAAACGTAGTGTAAAGTTGAATGCAGTCTTATTCTGCGAATTCATAGTTCAACCTCAGGTAGGATAACTGATATACTAAGACTTGCACACTTAGTAACTGCTTCGGCGAGCTAAGAAGATAGAGAGAAAGTCAGACGAGTATAATTTTAACCTTCTACCCCTTTTCAGTTTTCCCTTTTTACCGCTTTACGGGTGAAAGTAAAAAACCCTTAAACCCATATATGGCTAAATAGAATGATCTAACTCAACAAACACAAGTGATACAAGGGGTTCTATAATTCATGCCGAATACAGATTCGCACCTTTAAGGGTTGATTAGGGAAAATTCCTGATATGTTTTTTTGATTTGGATACCTATGCAAACAAACACCTAGTCGATATCTTACCGGGTTTAAGCGATATTGAGGAATTCGTGAAAACACACTTTACCTTTTTTCACCCCCTTAGGAGTAAATTTTTCAAAATCCCTGAAACCACTTTTTAAATAATTTATAAAGACATCTACATGCCAAAAAACAACGTTCTAACTCAGTAAACATATGAGATACGAATGGTTCTTTAATTCACCCCGAATCCATATTTGCACCTTTAGGGGTTGATTAGGGCAAAATCCTGAAATACTTTTCTAGGAATTTGCATTAAAAATCTTGGCAAGTAAACACCAAGTCGATATCTCATCGGGTGTAAGAGATATTGAGGAATTCGTAAAAACACATTTTACCCCTTTTCACCCCCTTAGGGTTCTAATTTCAAGAAATCCCTTCTTAGCACTACATTACGTAGCAAACTGAATCTTCCACCCAAATTTCAACTTCGTAGTACCAGTGGTTGCGGCTCTGAGGTGATTAGTCAGGGTTGTGACTTTCCTTTATCTATATATACAGGGTGATTTTTTGAAAACGATCCACCTGAGATATTTCAGAAACCAAAAGGAAATTAAAAATTTCCGAAAACAGGTCCACTTATATGTCAAGGGGGAAACGGTTTGACCTATGATTCACACTTTTGACATTTACCCCTGCGCCCCCACGAATACCACCCCAAAAATTTTAAATAAAATGACACATCGCGTGGTATCTCAAACGAAAGCTTATCTTATAAGGATTATGATGATGTGTCACTTGCCCACATTTTTTATTTTCTCATACATTTTATGAGAAAGTTTATCATTGCCACTTCAGGAGAACGGTAAGCGCTATCGAAACCTAATTTTAATCAGGTAGGCGTGGAAAAAAAAAAGAAAGCAAGCCCTTGACGTTTTGTCTAACAAACTGTCACATTAGTTGATAAGTGGACCTGTTTTCGGAAATTTTTAATTTCCTTTTGGTTTCTGAAATATCTCAGGCGGATCATCTTCAAAAAATCACCCGTGTATATAGAGGAAAGTCACAACCCTGACTAATCAACGCAGAGCCGAAACCACTGGTACTAGAAACGTGAAATTTGGGTGGCAGGTTCAATTTGTTACGTAAGGTAGTGCTAAGAAGGGATTTTTTGAAATTCGAATCCTAAGGGGGCGAAAAGGGGTAAAATGTGTTTTCACGAATTCCTCAATATCTCTTACACCTGATAAGATATCTATTTGGTTTTGCTTGCTAAGATTACCAATGCAAATACCTAGAAACATATTTTAGGATTTTGTCTTAATCAACCCTTAAAGGTGCAAATCTGGATTGGGGATGAATTAAAAAACCCTTCGTATCTCCTATGTTTACTGAGTTAGAACATTCGTTTTTCAGCATATAGATGTACTTTTAAAATATTTAGAAAGAGATTTAAGGGAATTTGAAAATATTAACCCTAAAGGGGTAAAAGAAGGAAAAATTGAAAAGGGGTAGCGGGGTTAAAATTATTCTTTTTTTCTGCTTCAAGTTCCATTTCACAATAAAATGGGTTAAAAGGGATTTTTTGAAATTCCACCCCTACGGAGGTGAAAAGGGGTAAAATGTGTTTTCACGAATTCCTTAATATCTCTTAGACTCGATGAGATAGCGACTTGGTGTTTACTTGCAAAGATTATCAATGCAAATACCTAGAAACGTATTTTAGGATTTTGTCTTAATCAACCCCTAAAGGTGCAAACCTGGATTGGGGGTGAATTAAAGAACCCTTTCTATCCCCTATGTTTATTGAGTTAGAACATTCTTTTTTTTGCATATAGATGTATTTTTAAAATATTTAGAAAGGGGTGTAAGGGAATTTGAAAATGTTAACCCTAAAGGGGTAAAAGGAGGAAAAACTGAAGAAGGGAAGGGGGGTTCAAATTATAAATTTTTTCGTTATGAGTTCCATTTCACAATAAAATTGGTCAAAAGGGATTTTTTGAAATGTCACCCCTACGGGGGTGAAAAGGGGTAAAATGGGTTTTCCCGGGTTCCTCAATATCTCTTAGACCGGATGGGATAGCGACTGGGTGTTTACTTCCAAAGATTGTCACGTATTTCAGGATTTTGTTTTAATCAACCCTTAAAAGTGCAAGTCTGGATTCGGGGTGAATTAAAGAGCTCTTCGTATCTTCTATGTTTATTGAGTTAGAACATTCTTTTTTGGCATATAGATGTATTTTCAAAATCTTTTTAAAGGCGTCTACGGGTTTTTTTAAATATTACCCCTAAAGGGGTAAAAAAGAGACTAAAGTGAAAGAGGGTAGGGGGTTAAAATTATAGATTTTTTTCTTATGGGTGCATTTTAGACTAAAAGGAGGTAGAAAAGGTTTTTAGAGATTTCACCCACAAGGGGATGAAACGAGAGTTCCGCTATAATCTATATGTATAAAAGATAAACCACAAACTCAACAACGCGAATCCGTAGTAATCCTTGGTACCAGGAACTTGAAATTTGGCAAGAAGAGTCCTTTACTTACGTAGTGAAAAGCTAGGAATGAGTTTTTGAAATTTCACCCCTAAAGGGAAGGAAAGAGGCAAATTTGTCTTTTCACGAATTTCTCAATATCTCTTAAGGCCCTATAATACCTATATCGATTGGTTTTTACTTAGAAAGGTTACCTATACAAGTTTCTAAAAACGTAATTCAGGATTGTGCACAAATCAACTCCTAAAGGTGTGAATTTGGATTCAGGGGTGAATTATAGAACCTTTCGTATTTCGTGTGGTTCCTAATGACCATTGTTTTTGGGCATATGTGTGTTTTTCAAATCTTTAAAAAGTGGTTTAAAGTTTTTATTCTAAATTTTATTGTGAAAGAAGAAAAATTGGGTAGAAGTAAAAAGAAGTTAAAAAAGAGGTTAAAGTTATTGATTTTTTTCCGTGTGTCTAGTTTAGAATAAAATAGAAGGATTTCCGAAATTCCACCTCCAAGTGGTGGAAGCTGCTAGGATTTATGAATACAACATTTATAAGTACATTTATTATTTTTATTCTCATTGTTATACTAAACCTATAGTTTTATCAATCTACACAAGAAGAACGACAATTACATACACATTGCGAGGGGATACGTGAAGCACAAAAAGGTTATGAAGAACTTTTTTCGGAAGAATATTGTTTCCTTTTTACCTACAATATTGTTTTACAGCGTTTGTTTGTTTAGTGTATTGAGTGAGGGAGGAAGGGACCATTCTAGAATTCGTTTAAGATTTAGAAGAAAAAACATTTGTAGTCCGTACGAAAAACGGGCATCTTATTGCTAGTATGTATATACTAGCTGTTACCCGCGACTTCGTTCGCGCGAGGTTCGTTATTTGTGTATTAAATAATGACTAATTATTTTCTGTCATCCCATCCCATTCCATCCTATCCCCGTCCCCGTCCCCGACCCTTTCTCCGTCCCCGTCTCCGTAACGTCCCATCCCGTCCGCTCCCCTTCCATCCCATTCCTTCTCTTCCCTTTCCGTCCCGTCCCGCCCCGTCCCGTCTCGTCCCTTCCCGTCCCGTCTAGTCCCGTCCCGTCTAGTCCCGTTCCTTCCCGTCCCGTCCCCCTCCCCTTCCATCCCAACCCTTCCCTTCCCGTCCCATCCCTTTCCTTCAACCACCATCAACAGCTTTCATTCTCTTATGGATTTCTAGTAGTTGATGTCCTTTGGCGGCTAAATATTATCTTTGGACGGTTTTTCCATAGAAAACGCCATTTGGGAGCTCCATAAAAATGCATACTAAGGAGCAACCACAAAGATATTTGGCAGACACCTCACTAATACATCAATAAACAATTTCAACAACCACATGCAACTGTCGTGATAATCAAGTCGAGCCTATGAGATCCAAACGTGTTTCTGTTGAACAATCCTCGTAGTAAGGAAATGCGAGAAACGATTACTGCAACGATGGTAATGATTGTCATGATGGGGATTTTTTTATTTCACGATAGTAGATAATTCGAAGAAAACTTGTATTTCTATATCTCAATATTAAAAAATCATTATTAGTTAAAAGTCCATAAATGTTCAATTTGAGCATAAATATAGCTAAATCTAGAAATAACAAATAGACCGGACTCTCAGTGGAGTTCCGTATGCAAAAATTGCGGACCGCATTCTGACTTCTGATATGTATTGTAGTGATCCCAGAGTTCGAATTGACAGATGTTGCCAACCAGTATTGTGGTCCCCCTCCCCCTTCCCCCGCTGTTAATATTAGAAAATATTATTGGTTTTAATCATGGAAATTTACCAAAAAATGAGTACTTGTGGGTGCATATATGGGTCATAAATAAAATACAAGTCAGTACAGCTACATAAAACTTTTATTTTGACTCAAAAATTACCAAAATTACAAAAAAAAATATCCTCTAATATGCAAGAAACAGTTTAATTTTGTCACAAGTTTTTGCAATCATTGTTTACACATTTACACAAAGATGTAAGGTTCAGTGTTGCTTTTTTGCAAGTACATGACATGATCTGGTAAGATGATGGACAGACTCGGCTAGTACTACATGTTTAGGTTTGTTCTTTTCAGTGATACAGTATAAAATGTCACAAAATATTGCCTTTACCCTCCGAAGAGATCTTTCTCCTAATTTTTGGTTCTTCGCACTGAGTAATTTTGCATGACAGTAACCCATGTTGAAGGCAATTCAGTTTTATTAATTGCGTTTTCTAATACAGTCTCGTCACATAAATATTCGTCCGGTAAAAGTTCAGCAGCCATTGCCTCATCCTTTAGTTGTTTTGCGCACATTTTGATTTTATCTGTATCCAATTGACGGACACGTTCTACCACTTCGGTCAAGGGGATATTTGACAGGAATACCATTGACGATTGTGACCTGTCAACAGGATGTGAAAACAATACCTTTTCTCCATAATTTTAAATTAACAGGGCTTTAACAGCTCCGTTTTCCACGACTCCATCTTCCAATCCGGTGAGCTCAGCCATTCTTGTTGCCAAATACGATAGTTCAAAGGAACAGGTTGAAAATTGATCTTTCAATTCATCTATCAATTTTTCAATGGAAGCCTGTATTATTCCTGGGGGTATATTTGAAGAAGGACGCCCTCGTTAATTTTCTAACACTCTTGTACAGTTTTATCGAACTTAACACTGTGACGTTTCACCCCCTTATTAAGGGCGCCAAAATCTATACCTCGGTTTAGCTCTAGTCGGAGAATTACTTTTGGCTCAAATTGAAATAGATAAGTAATAACACAGGAGAATATTATAAACAAACATAATATGTTTAAATACGTAAATTAATAACTCAAAATGATTTGTATTTCAATAAATACATGAATAATAACGAGAGCGGTGTTTGCTTTCCCGGATGGGGCTGCAACCTCAGTCGCATGGGAGTACTCCAGGCCTGCTGGTGATGGCTCGCTATAACGCACGCCGGATCTTCTAACAGCGAGTCCAATTAGGTCGGATGTCTTGCTTACAGGTTAAGCACTTCGGTTCTCCTGGAAGCGGTTGTAGCTCTTTTGCATCAGTGGTGATAACGAGTTATTTACAGAATATGGCTACTGCACATATTCTGGATTAAATAGCAAGCTTATAACTTATAGGCTGACAGATACACTGTCATCTCTCTAAGGGCTTATCATAACTGATTTTATTTCACTAGACAGATACGCTGTCAGGATAAAATAAAATCAGATCGGGATCGGTAAGAAGGTATCTGGAAAGGAATCTCAAGATCCCAGAATGCTGGGATCGGATGGAACAGGTGTTCTCAAGATATTTAGGAACAGGACGGGTATTCTCAAGATATCTTTGGAGCGACTAGGTGTTCTCCTCATATAGGTTCCGTGCGTTTTTATGGACACCCGCACTCCTTACTCCATGGGAAGGGAAAAACACTTCTTCGGTTCTTTTGCGCGGCTTACGCATCGGCAGCAGGATTCTGTTATCTTCTTTTGTCGCGGCGGCTAGATGTAAAAGCTTGATAACGCGATGAATTAAATTCAAATACTTTTTAATTATCCTTAGAATTTTAATTCAGCAGCAAACGTTACAAGACTTACTTCGTCTTTACGTCTTCTTGCTACGTCTTATAGTGAGAAACAACTCGGGCTTTGGATCATTCACTAATTGTTTTGAGGAATCGCAAAACAAACACACTGGTTCACTGGGTTTTTTCTTTCTAAGTTCACGACTTCTAGTGAAATTTTTTCCACAAAACAACTAACTTAATAGTGAAACAACTGTTTTAACAAAGGTAAACAATGGAAAACAACACTTATTTGACGATGTTTGGCCGCGACTGGCGTGGATTTGGCGAACTGTCAACGTCGCAAGCGGTCGTAGCGAGACTAGAGCAGAGGTAAAGGGGCGGAGGGGGCGCAATGATAAAGGACCGTGCGCGCGCGCGGCAACATAGCTTTTTATACAGCCGAGGGTCTCAGGTACACAAATCACAAAACACTTTGCGGTCCGCAATTTTTGCAAACGAACATCCCATTGGAGCCTGCACTAAAATGTTGACATCAAATCAGCTAGCAAGGAACGGTTCGTATTTGTTCTGCTTAAGTACAATTAATTTGGAAATGAAATTCCGGAAAGAGTGTTCTCACTCTGCCGTGATTGATATTTCTTGGGTTTGAAGATGTCTGCGAAGCGATATATCAAGAAACCAGGAAGTGAGAATTGTCTAAAAGCAGATCCAGATAGGTTTCATTCGCGAAAATGCAGCAGTAAAGAATGGGTAGCTTCGTATCTCATTAGGCATCATCCAAATAGCCGACAACGCTCCCATGAAATTCATGAAAAACATATCAGTCCATTATGTTTAATAACGTCAAATGTATGAAAGCCACATTTAATCCGTGGCGTTTCAGCACGATGCAGCAGAATGTCAAATAATGAATTCTTATCGACCACATAAGTTTCTTTCTACGTTTGTGCTTGTCCAGTGTTACTATAAATAGCGGGCTGTCCACAAATGCAATTATCCCCTGAATAATTGAAAAGAAGAGGTCGGTGCTACGGTGGGACCGACTTAATTGAATTATTCACGTCTAATTGCTACGATAACGAACTTAGCCCAGTGGAGTGTGTATTGAATTGTGAACCTACATGTCACTTTGTGCTGAAGTTTGCCTCGTCACCAGTAGGATAGCGGCTGCACCAACTAGCATCCAAGGCAGACCCATATTAGGACATCTGAAAATTAAAACAGAATCAGTTATGCTTGCAAAATGGCGCAAAGCTTATGGTATAATTGATCGGCAATAAATTATAAATCGCGACCACATGAAGGCACGTGCGTGGGCGGATATCATCGATTAATCGAAACTTATTTATATTTTATCATCTCCTGACCGTTTGGGGCTTCGAATTAGAGCCTATTTTTAAAGCTAAATTCTACTTCGTGATGTATGCCCATTTTTATTCTGACGCACCTTAGGACTAGGGAAATAATTCAGATTTAAATTCCTACGAGCTGACTGCAGTAAATAGTATTGCGTAGAAATTATAACAAGCATGTGCATTAATTGAAAAGTGCCAGACACGTTTGTTAACGCAAACTTTATTGATTAGAAATTATCAATTAAGAGTTCTAAAATAATACGAATACCTACTACTACTAGCACTACTTTCTACTAAAGACAATTACTAATAATTGCCATAAGTAAAATGATTAAAATTCGTTCAAACAAGAAATTAACTATCATGATTTGACAAATAGAAAAAAGTCAATTAAGTTTACTTTTTAAGTTGCAGTTCACAAGGGTATATTATTCTAGATTACATAAAAATATGCATCGTATGAGCAAAAAGAAAGTTCATCAAGGGTGCATTTGAGATTTTGAAATCATGTGTATCACAACACCAGTAATTATGAAGCTGTCATTTAGCATTTGTTACAAAGCGAGGTTATGATTTTCTTTTTCTTGTTCTTCTGCAGGTTTTGGAATATTTCCATTGCGTTTATTATGGGAAACCTTTATCACGGTTACGGCACGTTACGATATTAGCCACTGCTAACCACTGTCTATAAGATGTCAGGGACAAGGATTAGGTCTAATTTTCTAGTGTTATAATACACATGACTCCAAAATTTCAAAGGCATCTTTGATGAACTGTCCTTTTGCTCATACTATATTTATATAGTGTAATTTCAAATTTATCGATAGTTATACTTCTTACCACTACAGGATCGTTCTCTAGCAGCCGTTTAAACCGATAACCATGGCTCATTTGAAAAAAGGCCTCGCTTTTAATGTAACTGGAAAAGTGCAAAGAGAAAATGTGAAAAAGAACTAAAAGTCTAGTATTTGCCGTAATATACCGTTACTAAACGTCTGGGCGAGATTGAATTTACCTATTTCTTCTGCTATTTTTCGCTTCATAAGATATTCTTGAAACAACTATACGTCACTCAACAACACTTTTTGCAGAGCATTTGGAGAAGAAATATTTAATGTATGTAGCATATTTGACTGTCTTAAAAGATATCTTGTAATTCTTAAAGATCTTCAAAGTGATTAATTTTATTTAAATAAGAGAAATGCATAAAAAAACATATTTATCATATAGAATTGCTTGGTATGTACTTTGTTTATTATCCACTGTAATATCCAATTAAAATAGTTTCTAATATTTATAATTCTAGTGTTTCATTCAGTTTTAATAGATAAAAAAATAGCAAACTAGTTACAGTTTTCTATAAATAATTATATTAATTAATGTCGCATTCTAACTCTCAGTTGCAGAATTATGAATTAATGTAGAATGTATAATTTAATAACAGATATTTTTGTTTTAGAATTGAAACGCAAATAAGAAACTTAAAAACAAGAGATCATCGCATCCGATCACGGCGAAGCTTCTTTTGCTTTTACATAAATAAAGAATTTGTGAACCGAATCTCGACTAAATTTAAAATAACTTAAAAACAGATGTAGTTTAAATATAAATAGGTAAATTCTAACTCATTTTCACTTCATATGGGCACATGGTGAATACGAGTTCAGTTTAGTCTATAACATTCGTTTTGTATGTCAAGTTTAATACGCTAAAAACATACAACAATTGATATGCAGAATAAATAGTCAATTTGCATCGAGCAAATTTAACTAGCTAGAACTTAAAATTTTAATAAATTTTTACTTTGTGCTATTAATTATTTTTCGTATACAAATGACGACGTGTTGTAGTTATTAAAATGTGCATCTTTATAGCAAACACTTTTCAGAAGATTTTTATTACAGTTATTTAGTCGATGTTCGGGAACAAATTATTTTTAATTTTTGGTAAATTATAAGATTTATTCAATTACATTTTTATTTTTATCTCGGAAAGTGTTAGTTTAGAAGCCTTAATGTCTTTTTTAAATTCCTGAATAATATTTTGACGTACAGTTTTATACACCAGACTATTTTGGATGTAGATTTTTGAGATAGCGACCATCTTCGGGTAATATACTTTCTTAGTTGTAATACGTTTTATTATGAATCTACCCTAGGAAATTTTCGTATGAGACTTTACAGTGTAAGTATAAACTTAGTGAGATATTCTTTGAATTACGACAAAATTAAAAATTAATTATTCCACTAAACTTAGTAAGATATTTAATTAAATTAAAACTAAATTAAAATGAATTATGAATCCATATGAATTATTAGAGTACAATCTTTAGGTTAGTAAGCCATTCCATTGCCTTTGGAGTTAAGGTTACCATCATATCGATAAATTGGGCATTCAGTTATAATATGGGCCATGGTTTGCTCCTCCGCACTGCATTCGCATTCCGCACTTTCGTGCGTCCTTCTAGTCCTTCTAGGTGATGTTGAAAGTCAGTGATCTGTCCAAAGTTATACCCAGATATTTTGGTTTGAAGTTGTGTTTCACCTTTGTTCCGTTAATAATAGTAAGATGTTATATTACAGTACTGGAAAATACAATCTATACATCTTCAAAAATGGCATTTAATTCAGTATTTTAGAAGGGGTTGGACATGTAGAACGTATGTTGGGTGATAAATCCAAACAGATCTGCAGGAACAGTTTGGTGTAAATTAGAAAGATATAAACACATCAAATTTTTCAAATATGAAACTGGCAGGAAGCAGTAAGAGAGAACCAAAATGGAAGCAAATGATTGATTAAGACGAGTACAGCTGAGGGTTGAAATGGCATAGAAGAAGTATAGAGTGTGACACACTATGTGAGAATAGGTTTAGGAAAAAGTCTAATATATTGGAATAATGAGTTGCCTGGAATTTGTATACGTAACGCTTGTTCCAACTCTTCTTCTTAATAAGAGAAAGAAGAAGAGTTGGCTCGAATTTGTCCAATTGTTGATACAAGCATGAACGAGAGCGTGTGCTCAGGTATAATAAGTAGAGATTGAAGTGGCAGCAAACATTATTACAAAAGGTAGTCACAAAGGTAGAAAAATGACATATTACAACACAATACTTGCAGTATAAGCAAGTTAAAACATTTATAAAAAAATTACATCAATTGTACGAGTTTCTGCTGCGTTATAAAGACACCGTACTATTCTGTCCCATTTGTTTACCCTATTAGGTCTCGTTTTCGTCAACAATAAAGCCGGAGCTATGTGCAAATTATTACTTTTACCTATTTCTCAGTTAAAGCAAGAATAAACAAAATTTTATTATTTAAGGTGCTTACCCTGTATATATTTCTCCGAAATTATATCGGTTATATGTCAGGCAGACATATCGATGGGTCCAAAATTATACCGGGTGGTTGTCATACCTCTGAACATAGGCAATTTACATGGCTTATCACGCTATGTCGAAAATTACAGGAATATGCATAACCGTGATAAGCCATGTACGTTGGCTATCTTCAGAAGTATGATCAACCACCCGGTATATAACAGCAAATAACAGAGTTAATCATAGAGGCAAATATTCGAGTAGGCTTGACGCTCTTCTTAACTGTGACATATGTCAACTAATCATGCCTACTAAAATAATGTTTTCGTATGATCATCTATTTCTTACTGGTTTGTTGTTCATGCTATATCATTGCTCTTATATATAATTATGGGCCATCCGTGTAACGTGCATGTAAATTATCGTCTCACTCCAACAAATAGTTTTTGAGTTATACCGCCAACAAACACAGAGACAGACAGACAGATGAAATTGAGGAAAACCTGTTTTTCTCATTTAGTGACACCGAAACATGAAGATCTGAAGAAATCTCGGAAGGTAATTTGCTTGCGATTGCAATACTTCCGTCTTCCTTCCTTCGGAAGTAAAAACAGTATGAGTAAACATTTTGAGAAAAAAATCAGCAATCTACTTACAATTTACAAACTTAACAAAAAAATCTGTAAAGGAGTTTATACGAAACTTCCCTCTATCGAATTAGATCAATTTACAAATGAAAAAAATGTAGTCTGCTGGGGTTCGAACTCAGCGCTTCCAGGCAAATATTTTGACACTAGTTTCTTGTCCGCCTCTCTAGAATTGCTGAGCCACGGGCTGCTTGAATTGGAGGAGCTTCTACTGCATTATAAACACACCATGCTATCTGTCCCATTTGTGATGTTTACCCTGTTTCTGTTCTTATTCTTATTTTCGCCAATGATAAAGCCTGAGCTATGTGCAAATTATTACTTTATCTTTTGCAAATACAAAATTTCTTCGTTTTTTAGACGACGGAAGTAGAAATGTAGTCCGTTGGGACTCGTACTCCTCGCTTTCAGACGAATACTTCGAAGCCAGTTTATTGTCTACCGCTAGTATAACTGAACCATGGTCACGGTCGAATTGGACGAATTTCTGCTATGTTATAGACACACCATACTATTCTGTCCCATTTGCAATGTTTACCCTCTATTTGTTAGGTCTCATTTTCGCCAGTGATAAATCCTGAGCTATGTAAAAATGATTATTTTTATCTCTCTCTCAGTTAAAGCAAAAATAAACAAATTTTTATTCTTTTAGGTGCTTGCCTGTATATATTTCTTCGAAATGTTCTCAGTTTCATACCAGGTCGACAGTTCTACCGCCAACAGACATACAGACAGACAGGACGAATTGAGAAAACCTGTTTTTCGTCATCTAGGGATCCTGAAACGTGAAGATCTGAAGAAATTTTAAAAGGTGATTTTTTCGTGATTTCAATACCGCCTTCGTCTTTTAGACGAGGGAAGTAAAAATATGTTGACCTTACCTAATTTAGTTCCTAACTGTTTTAATCTTTTGTAATATTAGGAGTTTTAATAACTAGTTAATAGGAACCACTTTTTCTTAAACTACAGAATGAGATACGTATTCAATCAATTATATGTAGATTAGAAAACACCCACAAATCAACATATGAGGAACGTCTCAGAGAAACTGGACTAATATTTGTCAGATAATTGTTTATGAGGTGGATTATTTGATTTGATAAGTCTTGAACAACTTTGTTAACTATAGATTTGCATAAAGCAATTAAAGAAAGATGAAGAAAAATAAAGACTACTATATTGTAGCCAAGTAATTCAGCTTTTTGGCATATGCGGACGATATAATCATCTTAGCAAGAGCTAAGAAAAACTTAATTGATGTACTGAAGAGTCGAAAATAAATCAGAAAAACTGGGTCTGAAAATCAAGGAAGAGAAAATAAAATATGTGGCGCTGGAGGAAAAGGAAGATAAGATGCAAAATAAAAAATCTGTAAAGGGCTTTACTTAAAACTTCCCCCGCAAGTGCAAGTCGTGACCCTAAATATTTTGAAAAATCAAAGGCAACTAGAAAAAATGTATTAAAGTTACTAACAATACTATCAATTTGCAAATAAAAAACTATTTCAGGCGGAATTCGAACTGCAAAAGGAATTTCAACAGGAAGCAGTAAGGTGTGCGTGGCGCGCCCGGCGATTCCCATCCTACCACAAAGCACTGCCTTGTGTCGCAGCATGCGACTGCATTAAGTTCAATAAGCTTATTGTTGGCCATTTATATTTCTATTACAGCATTTACCCTGTATTTGTTGGGTTTCATTTTTGTCAAAGGTGAAGTCTGAGCTATGTGCAAATAATTATGTTTATGTATTTTTTAGTTAAACCAAAACTAGACAAAATTTGATTTTTTAAAGATGTTCACCGTGTATATATTTGTGACCGAAATTGTCTAGGTTTCATGCCAGGTGGACATATAATCCGCATGAAAAATATTGTCTTTCTCCAATAAATAGTTTTGAGTTATACCGACAACAGACAGACGGCATTGAGAAAACTTGTTTTTCATCATCTAGGACACTGAAACGTGAAGATCTGAAGAAATATCGGAAGCTGATTTTTTTGCGATAACAATACTTCCTTCTTCTTTTATACGAGGGAAGTAAACATTGAGATGGAGACAGAGGGCGTGACAAAGTATAGTTTAGAAAAAGTGGATTGCTTAGATGTTACAATAACTAGAAAGAATGAGGAGAGTTGTGGAATAGAAGAGAGGATGGCTAAGGGTTCAAATGTTTTAAGAAATGTGAAGGTCAGAATATATAAAACAATCAAAGATCTAAAGTGATTTATGGTAACGAGTTGAGGAGGTTAAATAAAATAAGAAATAAATGCTTGAGGTATGGAAATGAAGGAATTACGAATGATGTGTGATGGAACAAAAGAAAACGTATAGATAAGACAAACAATTTTGGAATTAATGCAACTATATGGTCAACCAGTGCTAACTAATGTGGTAAGAGCACAAAGAATGCGATATCTGGGGCATGACACCAGAATTTCAGAGAAAAGAAACCAACCTAGCAAGCACTAACAAAAGGGATCGCCTAAAGAAGAAAACGTGGAGACC
>CALNHX010011207.1:0-33948 GCA_940337035.1 Agriotes lineatus
ATATAAAACGTGCATCCGCCCCATAATGACTTACGCCGCAGAGACAAGGGCAGACACCACCTATACCAAACGAATACTCCGCACCACGGAAATGAAGATTCTAAGATCCATAGCAGGACACACACTCTACGATAGGATACGTAACGAAAACATAAGGCAGACGTGCAACGTCCAAGACGTTGTTAGATGGACGAGAAGACGACGTAGAGAGTGGAATGACCACATAACAAGAATGCCCAACGACAGACTGCCCAAAATGGCGAGAGACGGCAAACCTAGAACAACACGCCTACCCGGAAGGCCACCAAAACGCTGGATGGATAGCTGGGCTTCTGGATCACAAGAGCAACCGGGATAATTATTGGAGCAAACAGGTCTCAGACCTATTACAAGAAGAAGAAGAAGAAGAAGAAGTAATATTTTCAGATTGCAAGACTGAAAAACCTTCAGATGCTGCAGATATAGAACATATTATTATTAATATAAGTGCAGAAGATAGATACATGTAGCGAATATAATGATGTAATAGTAATTTACGTTACAAGGTCGGAAAATGACTTATTAAAGTACGAGTTTAGATGTTTACGGACGAGGCGAGGAACGAGCCGAGTCTGGAATTTCTAAACGAATACCTATTTTAATAATATTTTACGGCCGTGTATTGTACAATGTTTTATTTCATACTGTTATATATTATCGTCCTAATGATTTTAATCCTCTATATAATACAGGAGAACGATCCAGACGTGTGTCCGTCACGAAAATTTCAGACGCGATGTCCCTGGTTGAGCGAATGCGGGTTACGGTAGCGGAGCCCCGAGAGTCCCCTTGGAGAGGGCCGGAGCCCCGAGGGACCCCTTCTTTGGTCAGATGGACGGCAGGGGCTTGGGACGTGTTATGAATATGTATGAGATTTAAAAAAAAAGACAAGAGGCCGGGAAGTGTCACTTTCCGGTCTTGTGATGTAATGTTCCACTTCCGGCCTCAAATTAATGACGTAAAATCATATTTTCCGGACAGTATGAAATAAATGAGTTTTAATAAGATGTGTGTAAGGTGAGATCAGAAGCGAGTCGGACTATTGACTTTCCAGGCCAATTTGGATTTGTTTGCAAATGATGAAAATAACTTTATGGCAAGATTTGTAACTGTAGATACTATTTAGTTAGTTTGATCTGAAATATAAACTTCAATTTACCACCCCTATGCAAATGTTTCAAGTAATGCCATAGACAACGAAGACAACTGTTTTTGAGATGTTGAACGAATATAATTGATTAACTACTTTTCAGCTAAAGAGCAACTACTAGGCTAAATTAGTTTCAAAACTTCACGATTCTAAAAAAGATATAGAATACTGGAAAAGTGTGATGTTTAACCAAGAGAAGCTCCTGTTTATAAATTGTTTCTGCAGTTACTGTTTACAATATTGGAACAATTATTTTATGCGCCAAAATGAGCTTCTAATTGAGTGATTGGAGACTTAACTAAACAATGTTTTTGCAACAAAGGTTTTCAGAAATTTTATTTTCGTTGCACCAATCGAATAAACGATTTAGAGAATTATGTAGAAAAATAACCTAATCATTGTATTTAATTACGAATAAAAATTGTTTAACTCTGTTTAAATATTAGCTAAAATTGCATTTTAAAATTATAAAGCTATTTCAAAATTTATGTGTTTAAAGACTTGATTCAGCAGTTTAAAGCAATTCGTTTGGTCAATTATCCACAAGAAGGTGCTACGATAACCAGTCAGCATTTTTAGTCAGTAGGACACTCTGAGTAACAGTTGCACCACAATCGATACGTGACACAAGTGAACGAACTACAACAGTTTGCTAAAACATTTATCTGTGTTCTTTTAAATATGAATGCATATCTTACTATATTAATTTTTTTATTACAGCTGTATTATTATTTAAAATTTAGAGTGAAAAACAAGACAAACATTGTCCTATTTTTCAGTACAAGAGATGTTTTAGCTAATTTATTGAAATTTAGTTTTAATTTACTAATAGTTGTGAGATAACCGATTAGTTGTGTCAAAAGGGTTTGCATATTACAAGAAAATGAAGCAAACATTTTTTTAACGTAACGTTTCGCTAATTTAATTTAGCTTTTTGAAACACTTTAAAATTGAAGACAACTACAATTAAAATGGCACATGTATCGATTTATCTTTTTTTTAATAGGAGAGTTTTTATTTTATTTTAATTTGTGGTTCTGGTTTTTAGTCAGAAACGGCATAGTTGGGTTTCACCAGATTATTTTTCTTGTATTTTTTATTGAAAATACATTTTGTTTTTTATCCCCTTTGCCAGGTTATAGATATTTATGCATTAAGGGAGATATGAATATGTTTTTTCCCTGAGGTTGACATGTGTCTGTAAGTCAACCGAAGGTAGAGAACATGAATATCTCCCGTGGTGCATACAATATTTTATCTACTAGCATATGCGTAAATTGTAGTTGCATTGTTACCATGAGTTTGAGGGAGAGATAATTTGACAAGTCCCTTGGGAGTTATGAGTTGCTTTTCATATTTTATTTCGATGACGAAAATGTACAATATCCTGTTGCTAGTAGATAATAGTCGATTATATTATAAGTGAGAGAAATGCATCATTATTTGCGAGTGAGAATTTTAAATCGCGAGTGCCCCAGCACGAGCGATACAATTTCTCACGAGCTTATAATGGAATTTCGCTCACGTGTGATATACGACGTTTTATCTTACAGTAGCAATTCTTGTGCCTAAATAGTTTGAGCAGTCAGAATATGTCGCGAAATAAATTTATAATTAGTCGCCTGTGATTTGTGACGTTTGACAGTACTGAAGTGTATTGACAGTACTGAAGTGTATTGTCACTCTATGTCAAATTCGAGGTTTGTATGTTAGGTTTTGTTTGTTATTTAACACAGACTGACGCAAAACTTAACCTGAAAATTACGAATTTGACATAGCTTGACAGTGCTACTAACAATGCAGTAGTATAAATAATGAAAACTCACTTGTGAATAAAACTTCATTTTAGTCACTGAAAACAGTTGTATAATGTACGGTAATAGGCGCTACTGTAAGATAATAGTATATTGTCTAACTAGTGCTGAAAGTTGGATATTTCACACGAATGCGATAGTTGAGCCACGAGCCGAAGGCAAGTGGCTCATTCGCAGAAGTGTGAAATATCCAATCAGCACGTGTTATACACTATACTTTTCCGACGACCCCCTACTTGATTTACATATTGGCCAAATAAATATAAAATAAATAAAAATTGATGTCTTTGTAATAAATGTTTAATTATTGTTTAACCATCAACTTAAATTGTCATACTATTTCTGTAACATTAGCTTACTAGATTTTTGAACCGGCTTGTTTCGCGACTTGCGAGCTGTTTTATGCCGAATTGGCCGTGACGCTCTCGCGCATTTTAGTTGCTACGGGAGACCATGTCGCACTAGTGTTTCAAGACGGACAACGCACGCTCCACGTGACCTTTTCAGGTGACCTGTGCAATGTGTCACTTTCAGTAATACCAAGCCATGCCATTTTTGGCATTTTTCTTAGTGGTCGTCGGAAAATATTTTTTTGCACTACTAGCCTCAGAACGCACGGTTATTGGCCTATCTTTAGGTCATGAAGTTGATTTTCTCCACCACGGAAGAGAAAGTAAAATAAACAATTTTCACAGTAGTAACTAATAAATTGCTAAGTTACCAATATGACTATTTTAATTTTGACTTTTTAAAGAGCTGTATTATCAGGTTGACAGTTAAACTATTTTCGAAATTTGTTGGGAATTTAGGTATTAAGCCGTTTGGTAATGCAAAAAATAGTATATACACCACGGATTTGGTTTTTTATTATTTTTGGTGAAGTATTAAGCCATCTTGGTTTCGTGCGGAATTTACAATGAAAACTTGATTCTTACTTTTGCTGTTGAGTGATCTCGGGAAATTATTGTTAAAATGCGAGCTTGGTATATTTATTGTAAATTACAGATAGCCGTCTTATGAATGCGGCAATCTCAGACAGCCATTATGGCTCAAAGCAAATTAATCTAATAAAAATAAAGGTTATGGTACGACAATACCCAAATAATTGGTTTTTGGATTTTTATTTATAAAAAATAACACAAATAACCTCAAAATCAGGGTCGTAGAACACCAAAGCAAATGAGAGAGAGGAAAAAAATCTAAAACCACTCATACAAACGATACCTAAACTCAAAAAGAAAACAATTTATTAAAAAACAACTTATTTTAACAATGATACCAAGGATATTTAACAACCAGAACCACAAATTAAAATAAAATAAAAACTCTCCTATTTCAAAAAAAAAAAGATAAAGTGATACATGTGCCATTTTAAATGTAATTGTCTTCAATTTGAAAGTGTCTGAAGATGCTAAATTAAATTAGCGAAACGTTACGTTAAAAAATGTTCATTTTCTTGTAATATGTAAACCTTTTTGACACAACTAATCGGTTATCTCAGAACTATTAGTAAAGTAAAACCTAATTTCAATAAATTAGCTGAAAAATCTCTTCTACTGGAAAATAGGACAATGTTTGTCTTCTTTTTCACTCTAAATATCTTACTATGTTCAAGGTTCATTGTTCATTTATTTGCGCCAACTCTGTAAAATGTTGTATACAGGGTGAGGCACATAAAGTGTTACAGATCAATAGCACTCAAACTATTGATCATATCCAAAAATGTTTCAGACAAAAGTTTCAGTGTTCGAGAAGGCCGTCATACTGGACTACTCTATTTTTTTATCGGTGGAGGCGCTGAAGCTACGTCAAGGTCAACTCCCGATTTTTAAATGGAAGTATGTATTTTTTTTTGAATGACATTATTACCGATTTTAAGACAAATTCAGCTACCTGCAACACAAGGTCATTCTAGTTAGCAAAGTATGAAGATAGTAAAAAAATCGAAATATATCGGAATAATCACTTTCAAAGGATCCACTAACCTTGGTTTGGTTCTACCTACAGAAGATGCTCGAAGTGATGACCCTCGACTTGTAAGCACTTGTTAATTCGCTGATGAAAAGACCGTCCAACTTCAGCTAACATTTGTGGTGTAATTTCGGTACATGCTCGTCGTATTCTGCCTTTCATGTCGTCAGGCGTGGTAGGTGCTACCGCCATTACGCGATCTTTGACAAAACCCCATAAAAAGTAATCTGCTGATGTTAGATCTGGCGATCGAGGTGGCCAAGCTACAGGACCGCCTCGTCGTATCCACTTTTCGCCAAAAATCTCATTCATCACTTGTCTTAAACACAGAGCATAATGGGGTGGTGCACCGTCGTGTTGACTCGTGTTTGTTGCACTATTGCGTTTTTCGATTTTTCGACTATTTTCATACTTTGCGTGACTAGAATGACATTGTGTTTCAGGTCGCTGAATTTGTCTTTAAATCAGTAATAATATCATCGAAAAAAAAATACATGGTTCCATTTAAAAAAGTGGAGTTGACCTTGACGCAGTTTCAGCGCCTCCACCAAAAAAAAATAGGGTGGTCCAGTATGACGGCCTTTTCAAACACTGAAACTTTTGTCTGAAACATTTTTGGATGTGATCAATAGTTTGAGTGCTATTGCTCTGTAACACTTTATGTGCCTCACCCTGTATATAAGAAATGAGTTTGAAATAATAAATCAATATTAATCTCAACGATATTACTCACTCACTATCAGCAAAGGGTATGCTTCTTGATGTATAAGGCTATTCATCGGCATAACCGTTGTTCTCCAAGGCAAAACTACTTGGTGTCTGACGCTGGATACAGGATATTTCTTGCAACCAACGTTTACTACAAAAAGTGATAGATACTGGAACCCCAGATCTGTAGGGGTGTACTGAGTTATGGTTGAATATCAGCAATTACCATAGTTAGTGTAAAATGGTTTCGTGAATTTGTTAACAAACAAGTCAATCTATTCATCGTGCACTATAAGATTAAAACCCGCGGCAATGTCTTATAGAATGACATAATCACGAAAAGCTCTTAAATTTGATTTAAACATATTACAAGCAGACTGCGAGATATTTAATCGCAATAAATTTTAATGCAACCTGCCGGTACTCACGAGGAATGCATTTCTATTATGGTCGTATCATTAAGTACGGTCGTTGTGTAAGACTGAACTATATTTGCACTATTATTAGTCAATTGATCTAGATTTTGCATGGAAGAAGGATGACAAGATACAAGCGGAGATTTTGCTAAGGAGGTGAAAGGAACATTTACCGCGAATGCATTTGCATTAAATCGTTGCCCGAAGTCCATTAAATTTATTGTCGTTGTTTTGCAGTCTCCGAGAAGTAGTTACAACGTCGTAAGCCAATTTTACACGCTACGTATTAATTTGTTGCTAAAAAATTAGACAAGCAACAATGTTTTTTTCTTAAAAACTACTAATGAATGCTATCGTGACACAGAAAATTCTAATGCTTTAATAAATTTTCTTACGTTAATAATGTTAAATCGATACTAATTACTTACTTGTCTTATGTCAGATAAAAAGCTTAGCAATTACGTTAAGTGCGAGTAAGAAGTTGGTAACCAATATATATTTACCTATATTTGATATAAGCACTATAAGTAGTAGTAAATTGCAATTTTATCAAGATACAAATAAACGATTACAAGGACTACAGCCAGAATTTCTAATGTTTTTTATGTAATTTAAGAAAAAATGCATTTAAGAAATTGCTTCGGGGTTTAGAGGATTGTCCAATTAATATTAATTGGATTTTTAAGTCACTTATAGAGATACAGAAAACGAGGAAGGACCCAAATCCATTATCAGTGAAAGCACACTTAAACTCGTTTGGTTACTTAATTTTTTGATTGAGATTTAATTATTAGTGTACCCATTTCCACGTTATTAAAATAGCATCTCTTAATTATATCAGATATCAGTGTCACCAACTATTGCTGATTGCAATATGTTAAATGATGTAAAATATTTTTTATATCCTGGGAAAGGTAGTTTACTGTACTTATTCTGTAACTGATTTCACAATATTTACAATTTAGTTTGCAATGAAACTTATCTAGAAGATATTTGAGGATGCGTATTAAAATATATTCACCTTTTGATACATTTCTTTCTTGGATATATTTCAGTAGAAATAATCCATACTTGCATGGTTCTCAATCATTTAGAACCGAAAAACGTTTTAAGAATGCAGGAAGCTGAACAGCTCTGATGTGATTTTCTTCAGAAAAAGTATTCTGATGTCCTCAATAATAATCTCGCCATTCAGTTTGTGAACGCTACCTCCGTACTAAAAGAGGATTTAAATGATAGCATGACTGTTCCATATTTGACTAGTTTTTATTCCTACAGAAATATAGTGTTCTCGAAAGCAATTTTGGCGAGATTATTACTGCATTGGTTTTATCTTTTATTCTTGACTCTACCTGTAACATTAGCCACAATAAAAAGATCATTTAGCAAGTTGAAAATAATAAAACATTATTTAAGAAATTCTAAGAGCCAAAATAAGCTACATGACCTTTCGGTTTTGTCAATTGAACAAAAGGCATCGTCTACGATAGACATAGAAATCTTATGGAACAATTTGCTGTCAATAAGGCCAGAAAGATAAATTTTTTATTTCTAATCAATTTATTTTTACGGCGTTTTACAGATATTAATTACTAATAAATACTAAGTATTTGTTACCTATTTTGACGTGGGTTCTTAGGAGTTTACCTGAATAATATTTTATTTTACTAGTGTTACCTAAGTAGATATTTACCTATCCATCAGTTTTCTTTGTATTTGTGCCTGTACCAACTTGAAGATTGTATTTAGTTTTATATTTTTAATTGATATTTTGTTAGATATGTTAGTTATAAAATGTGTTAAATGTTAGGCATTTACTACTCTATTTGTTATAATAGGATGTTATTTTATTTTTTGTTAAACGTTTACTTACTATACTATAATTATTATAAATATACAATTAATTAAGTATATAAATATTTTAAATGGGGGGCCATTTTTATATTTGCTTAAGGGCCCAAAGTGTTCTTGCACCGCCACTGCTTTTAAGAAATACCTTCAGCGACATTTCTTAGGAAAACTCAGCCCTGATGTATCTAAAATATAATAATTTAATATATTTTTAGCTCCCTCTTAATGTATTTAATAACAAAGACAAAGTTCTTGGTTCAATAAAAAGTGAAAACGCCCTGCAAATGGATATTCCGTGAAATTTATACAGGGTGTCCCAAAATTAGCCTGCCAAACTTTAGGGAATTCTAGAACCGGAAATATTAAGAAAAGTTTATATAATCATAGGCCGAAAAACCCCTGGTTTTCCAGATACAGGGTGTTAAAAGTGTAGTGCTGAGGATCGTTTTTGTTTAATATTATCGAAACGTTCAAAGATAATTATTTGAACCTTTGTAGACCTACTAAACTTTTTCCACTTAAAAAGATAAAGTTACTCTTGGCGATGTAAAATGCACATAGACGGGTAAAACTGGGGGAGCTAAGGAAAATATTCCCCCAACTTTTGACAACAAAAAGATACTCTTGTCCTATGGGCCTATTGTGTCCCGTTTTCATGAAAAATCGGCTTTAAACAATTATGTTTTGTAGTATATCCGTGAGCGAAATACAATAATAGTTGGTAGGTCATGGAAAATGTAATCGTTTAATTTAAATAATTTGTAATATAAATTTTCTTTTATTTATTCAATTTTGACAGTTTAAAGTGACATTATTAACTCCATAACAACCTTCATAAACACTCTATGATTTACAAGAGAAATAAAAGCGTTTTAATTCACTAGAGAATTAAAAAAGTTTAATTCACTAGAGATTTAAATATTTATTTAAGATACAAGTGCAAAAAGGCATCTTTCCCAAGAAGAACACTGTATTGGCAATCGGTTGGCAAATACTTGGCACAATATTAAATGATTGTTCAATATTGTCAATAATCTACCGATATAGTGTATATATTGTTTTCCAATTATTTACCAATAGATTGCAGCGCTATATTGTATCTATCACTCTGGTATACATGGCACCAAACAGGACACCCGATCAAATACGAAGTGCGAATCGTCACTCGGTGCCATATTCCTTGTCTTTGTTAAGTGCACGCTTTCAATAGAAGATGGCAAATATTTAAAAACTTAACCGAACAATCAGATGTCCGCACAGAACAGGAGAAAGGGAAAAATGCAACCGTTAGGATTGAGGCTTAGGAATGCACTCACTAAAATAACAGCCGGCCATTGTAGACCATCATCAGGCTCAAAACTATTAACAAAATCGTATCACCTATTGCCTCGTTGTTTCGTTGTGTCTATATACATAATTTCATATTTATTAATCTTTATTCCTGCCTGTGCCAGTGCCATTGTAATTACTGTAGGTACATTCGTTGTTGACTGTCGATACAGCATGCAAACGTAAAAGTAAGTAAAGCAACTTTTTATTATTAAGTAAAGCTAAATGTTCGATTTAAGGACGGTAATCATATTCTAACTTACAAAATGTATTCATAGAGTATTTTTTGTTTGTTTTCTATACGCGAGTATAACTAACAATTGAGCAAACGAAAATGAAATCAAGCTGGCTTTGAAAATTAAAACATATGTTGATTGTTAATTCACATTATGTTGGATATGGACTATTATAATAACTATTAACTGTCATGTATGTATAATCTGTAACCTTATTTACCTGCCATTTTTAAATTAAAAACATCAGAAGTAATACACCACATGACTTAACTTTTTCAAAGCCAAACTTGATTTCGTTTTCATTTGCTCACATGTTGATGTTACACTATATTATTGAAAACTGATTCCCGGTCTTTTAATGCTGTGTGTTGTAAACTATAAATGTCTGTACTAATTTTGTAACTAAACTTTTTTGTTTATAGTTACATATTTCACTACTTATTCCAGAAGTATATTTATAGCATTGGTATATTTAGAGATTGAAAGGAGGATAGATTAAAACAATAAAGAAAAGGTGGCAAGAATCAATGTTTTTCTTTAATGAGTATCTATCAATCTCTGATTAGTTAGTATTAAATAAGTTATATTTTACATATGTTATTTAATAATTATCTTAGAGGCAGTGCGCATAAGGTCCGAACATGGTACAGAAGTTGATATTTTAAAATATATCGGTTATTTCCTAGGAACAGCTGCTAATAGAGATGGAGGCAGAAAGTTTGGCATAACTAAGACAACTCATCAGGTATATGCTTGTTGTGATGTGTCTTAATGTACCTATTTAATAACATGTTTTTCAGATGTCCGATGAAAATTAAATTAATCAACATTTCACCAATAAACGCAATGGCAAATGACTGATATTTTTTTAGGGTGATTGATTGCTGTTTTATTTCTGTTTTAGATAATTGATTTAAGAAGTCGTGATTAGTGTAACTTATATTAGCTCTTAAAAATACGTATTGAAAATAAGTGTTACGAATAATTTTTATTATAATATATGTTTACTTTGAATCTTTACAGTTTTGTACCTTTATTTGATTTTCTCTTTTTGTATAGATTAATTCATACCCACAATTGTATTTACGCGAATTGCCAATATTTAGTTAACAATTTATTATAATATATTGGCTTCCAGTATTGAATATATATGATATAATTACATAGAATGATTATTCTTTTCAACATTGCGTAGTTCCCACTTGATCATAGCTCTATATAGATTTTAGTTTTGTTTGCCAATATTGATGAATGTATTATACCAATATTAAATTTATATAATAAAACTATATCGAATTTACATTGATAGCCAATATTGTAAAAGTATTGCAGGAAGTTCACATTTTGATCACAGATCTATATAGATTTACATTATTGTATCAATATTTTGTTGCCAATATTGGTTAACATATTATTTTCTATATTGAATTTATATAATGAAATTATACAGAATTTATATTGATAGCCAATATTGTAACAGTATTGCAGGAAGTTCACATTTTGATCATAGATCTATATAGATTTACGTTATTGTATCAATATTTTGTTGCCAATATTGGTTAACATATTATTTCTATATTGAATTTATATAATGAAATTATACAGAATTTATATTGATAGCCAATATTGTAAAAGTATTGCAGGATGTTCACATTTTGATCATAGATCTATATAGATGTACAATATTGTACCTAATTCACACAATAATTTGCCAATGTTACTCCAATATAGGTGTTCTTCTTGGGTTATTGCACGAATAGGTCAAATTAGAATGCGAGCGTCAGCGAGCATTCTAAGACCTATGAGTGCAATAAAGAGCCTTTTTGCAAGAGTGTCTTACAACGTTTTATCTACGATCATACTCTTTTACGAAAGTATGTATTTCATTTTGTATTTTTTAAATTTACGTGCAATAAAATTTTTATAACACTAGTGTACTAAAAGTTAACTTTTTACACTAATATCGGTGTAGAAAGTAGGCACTTTTTACATGATCGTAGATAAAAAGGTTTCACTGAAGAACAACATATTTTTATGATTTCTACAAATACTTACATTCCATTATTCTTTCTCTTTGTAGTGTGTAATACATATAATTATCTTAATTTGAGTATTTTTAATGTAATTTATTTCCAATTTTGTGTATGGCTGTAAGCAGGTGACAAACGTCACTTTGACATTTGGCACACAGTAACTGTGGTGTTTTATTTGTTGTTTGATAAGTGATTTAAGAGCGGCAGGCGGTATAAATTTGACTATTCAATTCACCTGTCATCTGTCAAAAAGTGACCAATAAAAATCCAGAATTCTGACATTTCTTGACCAATCAAAAAAATATCAGTGGATATATCTTCCTAGAAGGTATTCAAGTGACTATTTTTAACAAATGCGATTTTTATTAGAAAAAGTCAATATTAGTGTTCTGTTACTATAGAAATTGCGTAGTTTGTTGCTAGATTTACTGAAAACTAATTTGAAAAAGTAGTTTGGTTCATTAAATAGTCAAGGGTAATACCACAAGCAGTGGATATATTTTTCAGAAATATTTTGTCGTTTCCATGTAAATTATTGCGTTTAAATTTCACGATACAAAATCACATAAAAAATGTCACGAGCCGAAGGCGAGTGACATTTAAATGTGATTTTGTTGAGTGAAATTTGCAATAATTTCTATGGAAATGGCAAAATATTTAAAAAATATATATCCACTTCGAGTGGTATTTGGGACGACTATTTAACAATATTAATACATAACGATTAACTTTATTGAAAAATAATCCAACAATTAATATAATTATTCATTCTCAATTAAATTCAGCGGAATACTTCCAAAACACAGCATTTTAAAATTTTTAAAACAAGCCACACAGTTTGTTGGGGTTTAGTGTTACGTAACCTAGCGATATCACTAAGGACAGAACATCGTTGCTAAGCGATACTTCGCAACAAGGCTATTTATTTTTTGAGTACTTACATTGTTTGGTGAATATTTTGCATGGTGCCCAATATTCAGTGATATACTGCTGTTATTGGTTGAAAAAAGCAAATGACTGCAATGTGATTGGCTTATATGTTATAGTGTTGAATAGTCCCTCGAATACCATTCTTAGTCAAAGTTAAGTAGATTATTTTTGCGGTTGTATCATTACTCATGTCCATTGCGCTTGGGATTAGGACTCGTGCTAGCGCACTCGTCCTAATCATACCAAAGCGCAATGGACATTCGTGACACCACCACAAAAATAATCGACATAACTTTGACTACTCATGGTATTATAAGTGAATATTTTTAAGTTTTTTATTCAAAATTTCGTCAAAATTGAATTAAACCACATATACGCCACGTAAATTAAACATTTATTAACTCGGAAGATTTGATCTCACTCGCACTGCGTGCTCGTGAGCCCAAAATCTTTTCGTGAATAAACATATGTTTAATTCACTTGGTGTATAATATTTATTAATTTGACATTTGGTGATAAAAGTGTTGTATTGCTGCATTTTTACCTCATTATAAAAAATATTTAGAAAGCTAGTATTCTTATAAAATATGAAATACCAAATATTTGTTTAGAATTGTTGTCAGAACCATTTACAGTAGCATATTTTGGAACAGAATGATTTGACGAAGTCTACTATGCAATGATATAGAACAATGAGAACAGTTTATATTAAGGTGTGTCAGTAATTACTTCCTGTAATTAGAGATTATTTGCTTTTAAAGTTGTAGGAATGTTTATTGTCATTGATAACAAAAATACTAAAACAACGTGCTTACAAATTACTTGTTCAAATTGACTCCTAGGTGCAGTTTTTTATCCTATAAAACATTTTTCCAAATTACTCGAAATTACATCGCGCAGGTTTATTGAATATTTCACTGTTTCTTCTGAAATTAAAATGCAGTTATTTACATACATTATTTTATTTTTTAAATTAAACAATAATTTATTTAAATAGGACTTTCTAATACATCGGTGATTCGTATAGTTTATGAACACGAATACAAAAGTTACAACTATGGCAACCATCAACAGTTTCTTCAAAATGATTTTAAAACTAGAACAGTGTTTTGTGAAACACTAATGAAAATAATATTTAATAAAAACATTCTATTGAATCACATGCTGTTCTCTGATGAATGCATGTTTCGTTTATTTGAGATAGTAAATTCTCAAAACGTTAAGTAGGTGTCTTCTTAACCCAGTTTTTCTTAAATATTATCCACTGTTTCCCGGATCCTAGGTCTTGGTGAACGGAGAATTTGCATGCATTTCAAGAATCACATACACAGTATCTATAAATCTGTAAATACTTGGTGTGTTATTATGAACGGCAAGGTTATAGGACCAATATTTATAGATGGCACTCTAAATAGTGCCAAATACTTGCATCTATTACAAGTGCAGCTATCTCAAGCAATCATAGATGTTAATATTAATTAACGGAGAAGGGTCATTATCAATTGGCCTCTGAGGTCTACCGATTTCTCTCCAAATTACATTTCTATGAGGGTTATTTGAAGAATAAAATGTATACAGTAGAGCCAGCTGATAACATCGATACATTAAAAGATATATTAATTAATGAATGTCAAACATAATAAATTGATAAATGTTCATAGAGCATAGATAAGCTAGATAATGCTGAAACAAAACAACAGTTTTAAATTATAGTGCAAAAATTGTTTAAGTTTAACAAAAACAGTCATAATAAAAACTAAGCTGGTTGCATAGACACGTACTAGATGCGTCGGTCAACCGGTCTCGATAGTTAAGTAGCTAGCGCAATCTAGAAACTCTGGTACAAGATTTCCAACCACAACACATGCGACATTATTATTACTTTTCTCTTTGTTTCACTTTCTAGCGTAAATTTTACCCTGGTTTTTCTACTACTGTAAACAATTCCGTTTATCCTGTAGTGAGAAATCTTATGATTAGTACATGGTAGGTTTGTAGTATGCCTGTTTTTTAAGACCGCCGAGGGCACGTCAGTTTCTGTTGTCATTTCGATGACGCTTATTAGGTTCCTCCGAAGGCACTAGCGCTTTCGAAAACTTGTTGGGTCAGTTTGAAAGATTGACGCCGTCACTATATAGTTTTGTGCGGCGGAAAGAAAACTGCTTTGAACTTTTTCACGTTAATATTAGAGCTAGGTACCTACAGTCAAGTTATGGTGTGGTTTGGGGCGTTTTGTTTCGTGCGATATAATTACCATGTTGAAGCATTTTAAAGACTTTCTGACAATATCGGTATCTTAGCCAGATCCAGAAGGTTCCCAAGCATAACCTTAAATGTTTAAATTCTGTTCTCGTTTAGTTGGGGTATCGGAGAACTTCATTTCAGTTTTGTACCGGATATTGCAACCATATAATTCGTTTCGCCACCATTGCGTTGTATGAACGCCGTATTCTCATTGACACCACCTTCTCATCGACACCGTTTTCATATTGACGCTGTGTTCTCGACGGCGTATTCTCATTGATGCCGTTACGTCCATTTTTTCGCTTTCTTAAACACTGGAGTGCTCTGTCCGGAGATCCTCTTGCCCGGATTCTAGTCGAAATTTTCAGCCAACCCATTTCTTCACTTTGATCAACATTCATAGGCATCACGCCTTAGGATTAACGTCGTTGCATTGAGTTAGGTGCACTTACTTTAATTGTTTTAATAATACATATGGTGAATTACCGCCAATTTAAATATGATAGAGTAATGACATGTATGAAATATGTTAAAAGTTGACTGCTAATTGACCAGAATTTTGAACGCATCCCCGCTGAGGTGTGTAGATCGCTATTTGCTATCGGCGGCTGACTTGTCACTAGACTAATAAAGCTGCCTTTCAAAGCGTCTATACCGTCGTGAAACGCGCGTGTATGTGCATTAAGAGTGGCATACTGCGGGTGTCAGCTGTGCCCGGAGAGAAGTGTATTTATTTTTGGTGTGTTATTTAATATAGGCTTATCATATTTCGTACTGTTTGATTTTTCGTAAAGCAAAAAGCAGTAGGCATTTTCATTGAACTGAGATAAGCTCAGTTTCAGGAAAAAATACGGGAAAAGTTAAGTTGAACCTGTGTGTTGAGCCCGCACATTTCCTGACTCTGATAGAGGTGTTCCTGGTGAAACCTTCATTACATGATTACATGAGGTGGCGTCTGTACAAATGGTTAAATTACATATACGCGTTAAGTTTCTGAAAGCGTAGATACATTTTCTTAATCACTCATCTACATGATTTTCCTAACCTATATTATTAAAAAGAGACCCACTGATTATTTTCTGCAAAAGATGAAAGACTCCGTTAGTTTTGAAACCATCAGAAGAGTGGAAAGCCCAGCCTTTGGAATCGAAAGGCTTTTATTTTAAGATAACAATAGTGTGAACCCCTTTAGAGCGTATTAGGGTTAATTAATATTATCTCAAATAATGGAATGTGTCATTACGTCTAAAACATGGAAATGATATTAAAAGAAAACATTGAATTAAAAAAAATATTAAACTTTATTTTCTTATTGATTCTTTGTGTGATCTTTCAAGTATTACCTGAAGATATGAACAGTTGAATTTACCATCGATTTTTTTATAACGTGTTTCTCAAGTCTACCGCCTTTGCATAAACCTCAAAAATGTTTTCTAATACTGAAAGAATATTGTAATAGCGTCGCAGTATTATCTTTGTTGTTTACTATGAAAATTTAATATATTTGTCTTAATTGTTCGGTTGCAAAGTAAAGATAATACAATATTGTCTAAGGTGAGCTTTCGTTCAACAAATTTTGTTAAAAATTACTCATTACGAAATGTATGAATCATAGCACCATTTGCCAGCATAGGCGTATATACAGCATTTGTACAATAATGAGGGTGAAAGCTTTCACCGTGTTGGGTGGATAAATCCTGTTACTCATGCACTGGCAATTGAAAAAAGAAATAAAACAACTACTAACTACCACGCTTCGCCAGATGCAGTATTAGCGGTTACACCATAATCATGTAGAATTTTTGTGAATGCACCGCCGGGTGCATAATTGAATAGCATTTTTCAAAAGTTTTGATTTGTCACTCCGAATTTATTCTGAAAAGTAACGTAGGTGTCGATCTGCGCACTGATTTCAAATAGCTTTCCAGTTTTCTCTTATTAGATGATTTTGTTTGCAATTCTTCGGTATGGGGATGGCAGATTTGATAAAAAAGGCAAGTAAGTGAAACACCATAAATTTCTAAAGATCAATGACGATTCAGATTGAATCATATAATAAATACTAAGGCAACATATAGTATTAATCATAATATGCTCCTTTCTATAATTCGCTAATAAGAAGTGACATCAACCTATTTGAGTGCTAATTGATAGTTATTGTATATAGACATTATATTATTTTAATTATCAAAAATAATAATTTTGGACTATAAAAAAACTAAAATTGATTGCTTTCTAGCTAACTTTATAATATGTGTAATACGTAATATTATAATATTTATAAACTAGAACGGATAGAGTTTATTTTTATGTAAATGTGTACGTAAATTGTATGCTTTACACTATATCAGAAAGAAAATCTACCGTACTTTCTTGCGAATGTAATTAAAGTAATTAAACATTATTCATCTCTACAATCTAAAATGAAGTCATTAAGGAATTTATAATTTACACATCCATTTACGTATTAAATTGCAATCACGAATAGCTAGCTGAGAAGCAAAATGTTCTCCGTTTTTAGCTGTGTCTAATGATCTTATGATGAGTTATTTCTATAAAATGAAATAATTAAGGGGTAATTAAATGTCATAGAAAAACTAACTAGTTAAAGCAGCGACCTATTCTGTGTATGTACTGGGATTTAGTACCACAAACAAGACCACGTCGAGTGGTAGTATTTTTATGTTTATTCAAATGCATCTTGTTTTGGTCTCAAAATTTCCAGCTTGAAATTATAATCTGCAAAGAACATCGTAATTATGCATCTTTATCTGCATTTATAATCTGCTCTGAAAGAATGCAATTTTTAGAAGTTTATCTTAGATTTAACCGAGCTGGGGTTAACAATGTGGGTACTTTGTATTATGAAAATGACCATTATCACTATAATTATCATAGACTAGGTCCTCTGTTTTGCCCCGAGTCTAGTCGTCACTTTTCTTTGATCTCAATTTTATAGATTAACTAATGACATTTAAATTATTAGTTATAAGGTAATTTAATACAATTTAATAGAACAATCAAACGACGAACTAACAGAGGACTAATTAAAAATAATATCACAAAATAGGTCTATGCACAAAAATTTGCCTTATAGGATTTTTACACGTTCCTTGATTTAGCATTGCCAGTAAAGCAATATTTGACAGAAAAAGGTAAATATTTCTGGGTTTGCTGTATTAGAACTGATAGGTCCTTATTCCTGCAGTTTTCTAAAAACTTAACCATAGAAGAATACTACGCTCATTTGAATAAATCTGTAAAGAATTTTAACTTCGCTCACAAGTGGACGTTATAACATTAAACAATTTTAAAAATTAAGGAAACCGAGGGGTAAAAATATCTTAACGTTCCTAATAATACTGAAACAATAAAAGGAAATACTTGGTAATACATATTGTATCAATTTTCAAATAATAGTATATTCTGTTATTAGGAGCCTGAAACGTGAAGATCTGAATAAATCTCGGAATGTGATATTTTCCAGACTACAATATTCCCTTCGTCTTTTAGACGAGGGCACTAAAAGGTAGGTTCCTTGTACAAATGAACTAATTCCATGCTCATACCTCAAAGACTAACACTAATAGTGGTAACTGAATGCTGCAATATATATTGCTATGATATTAGATAGCATAGTTTAATTTATCTTATAAAAATAATTCACTATAGTAATATGCACAAATAAATAATAAATTAAAAAAAATCTAATTGAAAAAAAAGCGTAACACTACACTTGTCAAACAATATCGCACCTTTCATAACTGCTTAAATAAATAACTATTTAAGCACCCGTTCCAAAAATTGTGCAGTACTATACAATTTTTAGGCCGGAAAGTACCTCTTTACAGCACGATTTTGGAATTGTTTTCTTTCCAGGAATATTTTGTGAAATTGACATTTTGATTGGTTTGCAATATCTGTTGACTGTGGTTTCTAGGGATATGAACTACATATATTTCTAGATTTTTACGAAGGTAATACTTTTTTGTTACTGTAATATCTAATATTTAGATAAGATTAAGAAGAAACGTAGGTGCCTAAAAATATTGTATGTAACTCATTCGGAAATGCCTTTTACAGGACGAGTAGGTAAATTTCAAGCTGATGTCGAGGACGCGGCCTGAATGGATACAAGTCCTGTAAAAATACTCTTTCAGAACTTGTTACGTAAACTACTATATCAATACGAACTTTCGATTAGCTCTTAAGTTTCTTGATATAAATATGTATGTTGTGTTGAAAGAAACGACTTACAGCTAACTGTAGGTCTAAGCTGGCCAGTAATAAAAAGAACAGAAAAGAACTAATAGAACGTATACCTATCCAAAAATGAATAAATACTGATAATTAAGATGTTGTATAAAATACTTTTTCCACGACCGGGAGTAGAAGTCCGTTTCTATAGCATCAAAATTGTGACAGAAGTAGAACATTTGCTCCCTAGAGACTAAATAAGACAAAAATTTCCCTAGGGGACTGACACAACAATTATGCCAAATTCGAGATTATCAGGTTAGGTTTTGCGTCAGTTTTGACACAAACTGACGCAAAAACTAACCTGCTAACCTCCAATTTGACATATTTGTGAGCTCTTGTCATAATGACTTACAGTGCCACCAACTTTAAAATTTACCATAGGTTACTAATTTTAAAATAATTGTAACTAAAATGTCAATAAATGACGTTTAAAAAACGGGTTTTTCGTTTTTACTCTTCCTGCAACGTGAAAAAAATAGTATATGCAACTCGGAGAGAATGCTATTGTGCTTCAGTGCAATTTCTGACTCTCGGGCTCGAGGGCGAGTCGGAAATTGCACCTCAGCAAAATAACGCATTTCTCTCCCTTAATGCATAATCTACTATTATCTATTCTTTCCTGATTCTAGAGATTATTTAAATATATTTTTATTTATCATGATAGGTTACTTTTTTAGAGCAATTCCGGACTTACTTTAACTATCTGCAGTATGCAGTATGACAGAAACAACGTAATCGTTGGCGAAATTTATCTATGTAATACATGCATAGGTTTTGGTAAACAAGGTGTCTCATGTTACTGATAAATTAATTATTTGAAAGTAGTTACTGGCAGTTTCGGCTTTCGGGAGAACGGATGGGGTAAGTGGTTTGAACATTAGCCTTGTAACGATACGTCTTAGGAACGGGTTTTCAGCTCGTCACAGATTACATGTTACACTGTCCAAATGCTCGACTTGAGTAATTCAAGACTTCAGTAGATTAAAATATGTTTATTTACAAGTTATTCGTCTCGGGAGCGATCTGCTCGCTACCGTTGTCAGTTAATATCTGGCATCACTAAAATTTCCGTTTTTACAAGAAAGCTTGCAGGTGGCTATTTAGGGCATGTAAATCTGGGAATAGTATCGGTCCCAAGCATAGTGGCAAGTAAACGCAATAATATTTACCGTTCAGTTCTGGCTCTTTTGCGTGTACAAATCCTTTGACTCCCATCGGCAAGTATTTCTAAGGGCAGATAATTTGCCAAACTCGCCCTTACATAATTACATTTGAGTTAGACACTAAAGTAAGATTAAATAATATTAATTTACTAAAGTCCATTCTCAATAACGTAAGGTCCCGGGTGGTGTAGCTTGAACAAGCGTCCAAGTTCGATGAGTAAAGTTAAGCAACGCTTTTTCTGGTCAGAACTTGGATGGGAGTTCCATGGCTGCTTCTCTCGGAGCCTCGTGATACGGCTGTCACGGAAATAGTTGGTCCCGGATGTCATAAAATGTACAGCAACGCCTATAATTAGCCTAACGACTGTTGGCTGAGTACCAAAATAAAAAAAAATAAAAATAAAAATAATGTTTATTATGTGTAAGTTCTATATTTGATACTCTTTCCGCCTATCATATTCGTAGGACTCTCCTATAGCATCAAAGCTCGAAAGCAGCCAGTTAATTTAGATGTACTTGCTTTAATGTCTAATCCTCTAAGCCGTATAGGAGAGTAGAAAACACATAGCACCGGAACATTCTCAGACGAAGTTTCAGGCTAATATCACGGCAGCATAGGAATTTTCTGAGTTTGACAAACGATGTGGGTGCCACCCCAAATACGTGTTTTTATCTCTTTGGTTTTATGATTGATGTTATCCACGCTCCCAGATACTTGTATGCATTCACTCTTTCTATGTCGGTGTTTTCAATGTTCAGTTGTTCATTGATATTGTCTGTTATTATTACCGTATCATCTGCAAAACGTAAGTTGTTGAGAATTTCTCCATTTATAGATATACCTTCTTTAGAATCTGATAAAGTTTTTTGAAATATTGCTTCGCTGTAGGCGTTAAAAAGTAGCGGAGATAGCAAGCAACCCCTGACGGACTCCTCGCTGAATTTCGATGTTCTCGGTAAATTGATCGTCAACTTTAACTTTAGCTCTCTGATTTCAGTATAGACGAGAGATAATTTTTATATTGCGGCTGTCTATACCATTGCTGTTGAGGATCTCCATGAATTTGATGTGTTTTACTTTGTCAAATGCCTTTTCAAAGTCTACAAAGCACAAATAGATGTCGTGATTCGTATCAAGGCATCTCTGAGTTATCACATTTAAACAAAATAAGGCTTCTCTCGTGCTCATATCATTCTTAAAGCGAAACTGTGTGTCACTTATCTCATTTTCCAGAGTTTTTACAATTCTGCCATGTATAATTTTCAAGAATACTTTAAGCGTGTGACTCATTTAATCAATGGTTCTGTGATCTGAACAAGTTGTTGCGTGAGGTTTTTTAGGAATCGCCACAAAGGTTGATTGAAGCCACTGTTTGGGGATTGTGCCCGCCTCATAGATCTGGTTGAAACGTTCATCCAAGACATCGATACAATCCTCATCAATGAGCCTTATTAGTTCGATGGGTACTTCATCCGGCCCAACTGCTTTACCATTTTGTGTATTTCTTATAGCATAGATTACCTGTTGTCGTAATATTAGTGGTCCTGTCTCTGTTTTTTGTACTAATAACTACCCTCTATCATCATTAAATAACTGCTGAATGTAGTCGTGATATCTTCTCTTTTACTGAACTAATCACATTTCCCTGGTCGTCTTTGAGAATATTCGAAGATGTATTATTTCGAATTCCTGTCATTTCCCTTATCTGTTTGTGTACGTTGGAGCTATCATGTTTTATCCAGGTTCTCGTTGCATCTCTCAGAAAGCCAACTTTCTATTGCTTCTTTCTTCGATGAGTTCCAGAATTTCTGTTGTCATCCAGGGTTTTCTTTTTTCTCTAAGTGGCTGTAGCTTTTCTTTTCCAATTGCTACCATAACATTCTGTATGTCCTCCCATATTTTATCTGTATTTGCTGTTTCTGTGGGAGTTTCACTAATCTTTCTTAGTTTTTCATTTATTTTTGTTTTTGTTTCTGTATATGTGTTATTCTCTTTAAGCCTTCTGGGATCCATGATTTTCTTTACGATATGACTTTTGACTATCTTTAGTTTGATTCTCATCGTTGCAACAACAGGGTTCTGATCGGAGAACATGTCCGCTCCCGGATATGTTTTGGCTGACATAATGGAATTTGTGTATCTTCTATTAACAATAATGTAGTCTATTTGGTTTCTAACAATTTTATCAGTGTTGTCAGCTAGAGATTTCCAAGTATATAATATACGCTTATGAAGTTTAAACAGTGTGTTTGCAATTATAAGTTTTTCGTTTGTACAGAATTCGATCAGCCGTTCGCCACGATTATTTCGTTCTCCGAATCCATATCGTCCTACACAATCTGCAGCTTCTTCTTCGCCCACCTTGGCATTGAAGTCACCCATTATGATATTTACGTCCTGTTTTTTGGTTAATTTAATGACAGTGTCAAGTTGTTCATAAAAAATTTAAATTTCGTTTTCATCCTTGTCTGCAGTGGGTGCATATACCTGTATGATGTTTATTTTTCTTTTCAACTGAGTGTCAACATTATTACACGATCCGAGTAGGGAACACCGTTGAAAACTGGCAATTTTTGTCTACGATGATGCCCACACCTTTTCTGTGCTCGGGCTCGTTGTTTCCTGAATAATACATCATTCCATTCCTCGGCTTGTTTATGCAGTTCTAACTCTTTGCTGGTTGGAAATCGAGTTGGTCTAAAAAGTTTATTTCTTTCCTTTTGTATATCGATGTTAAATTTGGCTCTTACAAATCTGTGGTAACTGTCTGTGTGGATTTTGTTTAATACCGAAACATCAGTACAGACATATTTTACATTTGATAGTATACAAGCAAACCGCGCGCTACGCGCTGCGAGTCTTGAATCGGGGCGCACGTGAAATAGGATACGCGAAAGGTCAAGCTCCGAGCCGAGCGCTAAGATAAGAAAAACAAAACCTAAACAAATATAAACATCTGTAAAGCCGGAACGTGAGATTTTATTTTGTGCCACAGACACACAGGCAACACACATTAAGGAAAATTATATTATAGATAATCTATTTCGTTATCTTGACGGGACTTTTCCATGTCCATTTTCTGTGTTTTGGTTTTCGAAAGAAAGTGTTCAGGCAGTATACATTTTCTTTGGTTAGGAAATTTAGCAACATTTCTCCTCTACTGTTTCTCTAACCTAATCCGAATTTTCCTATGTTTTCTGGGTCTCCTTGAATTCGGTGTCCAATTTTGGCATTGAAGTCGCCAGTGAGTATAATATATTTAGCTTTTTAGGATTTTATTGTCCGAAGTAATACTATAAGTACTTCGATATTATCGGGTTATATGTCGATAACTTGTTGAACAATAATAAAAGAGTGTCAGTTTGACAGGTTAAATAATCCGACCGCGTCAGCAGGTTACGAGGGCCGCATCTTAAAATGTGTCGTATCCGACTTTGTGAGTGATTTGTAATAAATATAAACCGTGTATATTTTAATACTATTTTTTATTTATTCAAGAAGCTTAGGTTACATTACAACAAGCATTGAAACATAAAAGAAATATACAGGATGTTCCCTGAGGTAACCGACAAACTTACACCATATGTTCTAAAAGTGATTCTAAACAAAAAAATCCTATTCACTTTAGGGTAATTCCTTTTCGTTCTTGAGATACCAACAGAAGAACAAAAATGCATCAATTAATGTAAATTTATGTATAGAGATGTGACCCTCTTACTAAGGGCGTCAAAGATTTACCCCTCGGGTTAAGCTCAAATCGGAGAAATACGTTCACTCAAATATATATTCGATTAGGTAAAACACCAGATAATTACCAAAACAAATATAATGTTTTTAGCTGGTTACAATTATTAATTAAAAATAAATCTGAGTTGTACATTATTTAAAATTAACATGTTCTTCTGGAACAGTGTCTGGTTTCGTGCGTCGAGCTGCAACCCAATGCACCGGCGAGTGTTGCGGGTCCCTATTCGTAGTCTGCCGGTACGCACGCCGATTCTTCGGAAAATGGGCTGAGTGAGTCTTTTGTTCCTGCAAACTTGACCTTCCACTCAGCAGTGATTTTAAGCTGTAGTTTTCCGGTGAATTTAGCGATTTTGAGGGTTACCTGGGGCGGGCGGTAGTGCCTTAATCCTGGTGCAGAGGTTACTGGTACCTTCGGCGTCGTTCTTGGAGCGAACGCGGTGTCAAATCCTGCAGATGGAATTTATTCGCCTTGAGTAGGAAAGGGGCCCTGCATGTGAGTTTATGGCGGCTACAGGACTCTAGCCGTTCACAAGCGGGGTAGAGGCTGCGATTCCTACAGGTAACAGGTTTAATTATTAGTAAAATAAAATTATGAGGAGTATTTCACCTCTCGGGGGGCTGGTATTTGCGTTTAAAAACTAGGCGGTCGAAAATGGCTTTCAAGCAGTTAGCCCTGCAAGACAGTACAGCGTATTAAGACAGGGTTAAAACCTCAGGGATTCGATTTTCCAAGAAAGTTCAACAATCAAGGTAAAATCGAATTCTAGCGGTCTTGCTCTTGCGGAAAATTTGAACTTCTCGGGCTGACAGTACAACACGTCATCTCCCTTGAAGCCTGGTCTGGTAAGGGTTGGAGGCCTACTCCGTTAGACAGTTTAGCGTGTCAGACCGGACAGCCCATGTAGAATAGGAGAGGACGGGATCAGGACTGGTGGACTCAAGGGGGAATTCGATCCTCGGGCCACAAAAATATCCTGGCGGGCCGCATGCGGCCCGCGGGCTACATGTTGGACAGCCCTGTCCTAAATAATGATCAGTAGTGGAGTTATTCTGATAAAGAATATTTCCTTATTTGAGAGTGGTTATTTTTTCTTCTGGAAGGCGTGTTTCGCAGAGACCAATAATGTTTCTTTTAATATTTTTCAACTCTTCTTCAAGTTCAGTTAAATGTTCTTCTCTTCTCATGGTTTTTATATTGTAAGTGGCTATAAATAGCCATTTTTTGTGTATTACATCTTTCGAATCGCCCTCCCCCCAGAATCCATTGGGCAGACTGTTGAAATTGTGTGAGAGTTGGGGCTAGCAGCTTCACCCACCTGGGGTCGTTCCGTATTGGCTTGAAATTTCCACATATGGATTTGTTAGAAAGTTTTAGCAGATAAGATGCCACGCTTGCCGTGCAGGTTGGCGAATTGGAGGAGGGTAGGAGAGGGATAGCGGGAAACTTGGGTAGGATTTGGGTATGGGGCATGATTTTTCCAGATTTTGGGAGATGGGAGGTAAATCATGGCTCATGTGGGCAGGGTCGCATCCTTGAAGGAAACGTATCCTTTACCGGAATCGCCAAGAGTGTTTCCCCACTACACAAATATAATAGGGAAAAGTAATAAGAGCCTAAGCTCAAGGAAACTGAAAATATACTTGAACTAGCCTATAAAATTTGTTGCATCAACGTGTACTACTAACGAAAATGTAATAAATTGTGTGAAAGGATTCATATTAAAATGTACCGTAGAGGTCAAATCAGGTTTTTGGTATTGACTGTATGTCTTTATTCCTTACGGCATGTCACACAGAAATTAATTTTATCTTCTATTGACTTTTGGGGATCTTGCTAACCGAAACTGGGCTAATAGAACAATAGAATCGATAAACTGAACTTGACCTTCATGCTTGAGCCATGATTATTTTTACCCAATAAATGACAGCATTTATCTAAACCTAGGCACATTTTCATATGTTTTTAGACACACCATAGCATCTCTAATTAAAATTCTAAACCTACCCCTGTTGATGTGCAGCTAAAAATTAAAATGTTCAAATTTCGGAATATAAACAAACAAATATAAAAAATCAATTAAACTTTATAATTAGTTATTATTTCAGTCTCATCCGAACCATTCTTCGCGTTTATTGAAAGTAATTTCAGTTTTCAATTTGGGTGGCAAAAATAAATTTAAGCTAAAGTAGAATGCAGAAATATTATTATAATTGTCTTAAAGCAAATATTCCTTATTAATACTATTCTTTTCATTAAAATGTACATTTTTCATCATATCGCTGAATTTTTCTGGTGACTAAACCTTTTATATTATGTAAATATTTTATTTGGTATCTTTCGCATTCTGGCTGACTGTTAGACTAACTATTTATATACATAGGAAGGGAAATCCGTAATTAATTATGGATATAAAAAAGTAGGAACTGCTGCACGGGATATAGTTACTACCTGCCCAAACAGAGACAAATCACGACGCTGGTTTTGGAGAGATGACATGGAGAGAAAGTTGAAAAACACGTCTTAGCATTACCATCTATAGCAATGATGCGCCAAAGACTTTTCCAAGTATAACTTTTTAATTATATAACAATTTTTCAAAGAGCAGAGGTAGTATACGTTGCTATGAAATGATAAGAAAACATGTAAATATGGTATGCTTAGTTCTAACTTATTGATAATCAGGATAATAAAAAATCTATTCACATATCCATAACTAATGTGTATACAAATATTCTTCAGCTGTGATCTTAAAAAAATTAGCGAAACGTAAACGTTCTCGTCTATTTTTAAATAAATAATTTATTAAATCTGTGGTTTGATAAAAACGAATTTGTTCTCACGTTGTAAATAATTAAACTTAGCTGATGTTATCTCTTCGATTTATAAAGTGGAAAGAATCTGGTAAGAGGTATAAACTCTTCGGGGTAAACATGGCTGTTTCCATTAAATTTTTCTACTTTCTAAATTCATATATTGCATAAACAGCTGTATATTAAAAAAATTTCGTGTTTATGTTAGCCTTGTTATCGTCTAAATTGATGTACAGCTGTGTTTAAGTATTGATTGCCCTTTCAGGAGATTTAAATGCATTATTGGCCGTTTTTTATATATTTGAAGTAAATAACTCCATTGTGTTTATTTTTGTGACGTCATATAGGAAAGACTAGTTTTATTATTACCGAACAAGCATTTCGTACAACTTGGTGTGCTCAAGCAAATATGGAGAACGTATTTTTATAGAGCAATTAATAGTTGAAAGGAAAGGTAAGTAAACAGATGTTGAGTTTATCATTTTCATGCAACTTCGTTGATGTTTCTTCAAGGTTGCGTATGGGTACGTCTACAAGACCTGGAGTTAAATTAGACAACCTTGTGGCGCCTGACATAATTCGTATTCTTGACGCACCATTATTTTGAAGTTATTTATTTATTTATTTATCGTATGGCGATCTACAAATTCACTTATAAATATAGAGAAAGTGTGTACATATATATGTATAAAACTATCACTTCTACAGATTGACTAACAATTAAGATAAATGTATTATATTATATGAATATATTTGAAATATAGGCTATGGGTTATAAGTCGATATCCAGGGAGGCCAACCAGTTCACGGCAGCAGGAGTGGCATTCAGAATCTCGTTCCATTCTCCTTCAAATCTTCTTATTTTGAAGTAACAAACATTCACGTTCAGATACCTCGAACCGCCCTTGTGTCTGGACTGTTTAGCTAGCCAGAGCAAATATTATTGACGCCCACTTTGTCTTTTGTCTAATTACCGTTTTCAAATGTAACAAAGGTTGAAAGTAATGCTATGTCCTGTAACAAATTTGTTTGATGCAGATTATAAAATATTCAGACATTTATTAAAGAACTCTCTGCGATGATATTAAGTATGAAATATGCTTAATAATATTAAATTAATATTTACAGTAATTGCCTGGAAAAATGATTGTACGAGCAGAAAAATTGGGTTATTTACATAACTAAAAAAATAAACTTTGAATAGGTTCTTTGTTTGATCGCATAGACGACATTGGCCGGAAGCATCGTAGTAGAATAAAATATTTTCATTATTAGAATCAAAACAGAAAGAGCGTTTTAGTAATTTATTTTTAATAAAGTACAAAATTTAATGCCATTGTGTATGTCAATTGTAACAAGGTGGGGCGGTGCAAGCTCCTTATTAATACGTCAGCACACTGTTGAGGATGGAGCCGTTTTTGCTCCTTAAAACATATAACCTTCGTAATCTGTTGAACAGTGCTTTCAATGTGGTATTACCTTTATCATAACAGGTTATATATTTGATCGCGCTATATGTGTGATGACGTGGGCTAAAAAGATTTTTGCAAAAAAGACGGAAACTAATCATTCTAAAGTCCAGATGGAGGAAATCAGTTTAAAATCGAGTCGAAAATTTATCCATGCCGTTAGCAGAGACTGCGAATGGGTCAGACAGCTCTGATAATGTAGAATTTCAGATTTAACGGTGGTAAAAGTTAGAAATGTACATTCGCATTTTTTGATAATTTAACAAAAATATAGGCTGAATCGAAATTCGAACCCGCAACCCTAAGCTCGTCAGTCTACCAGTGTTGTTACTACACCAATCTGACAACACAGTTACGTGACCGTTTAACATCTAGTACTGGTAACACGAATACAGCTTACATACTCGTCCTTTATTAATTCTCCGACTTCAACTTTAAAGCGGTTACTGTCTTCATAAAAGTTATGTACTTTCATTAGAACGTTTACACCGTGGGTTTACTTTAGTATTAAATATGGATCTTAGTGGGGGCTTTCGTTTCCCTGACTGCTGCAATAAAAATAACACAAACTTATTAGTAGATACTATAGCAACTGCCTGCCAGCAATGTATTAAAGCGTTCACTTTAAAATTGAACATTTATTTATCCAAAATTAGTAACACTGTAAATTCATTACAAGAAGAACAGAACATTTTATGCAATAGCAATAATCAAATGTGTTTATTTTAGAACTGAACATTATATAATTACAAACGATTATCACAACAAACTCAACTTTTAAATGAAAACTTTAAATACCTACACGAAGTGGTGTTTTAAAACATGTAACAGAAACAAAATAATTAATTTGAACTAGAATTATGCGTATGCTTTGACTGCAGTATTACTTGCTTTTGGCAAATAAACTGTTCAATTTCAAAGTAAATGATTTAACACAGTGCTGCCATGCCTAACAGCAAGTAATATATTGTTGTATTGTTATTAGCGCTAAGCAGTCATGGAAACGTAGCTCCCATGTTCAACGATAAACTGAACTCGAGGGATAATTTTAGATTGTAGATTTGTAAAAATGGTCAGGGAAGAAAATAATACTTGGGAAGTTTGTGCTGAATATTACACATTAAGAAGGTTTTAACTAAATGTACAATCGTATTCATTAAAGTGTTATACAGCATTTGTGCTTTGATAATGTGATTTACTTTCACAACCACTAATAAACTTACAACTATCTCTGTACAGCACATTTCTAAACACGACTGTATAACGGTTTTTTTTAAACTCACGTTATTGTTTGTTAAGAATAAAGGGAATATATTTATATTTGAAAGTCAAAAATTTCCGGAATTATTTGTTTCCGAGTTGTGACGATATAGTTACTGGTTAAACTGGAAGCCCTGGAAGTGTATCTAAATCATTTACAATAATGTTAACAATCATGCAAGCATTTCTATTAGAGCACATTAAAATAATAGCATGCGGAAGTGTGATGTTTTTTCGTGCATGTAACGGGCATAAAGCATTTCCATTATACCGCGATGTAATTCAAGATAATCAATTACAATTTTCTTTTACACATTCCGCACTTGGAATATGTAAAATAAATCATCAGAACTAGTTGGATAGTTCAGGAAGAATAAGCGAAACTGCATATAAATATATTATTTAATTACGTATTAGAAATACTGTTTGTTTGCTGCAATCAATCGCTGTTTATCTTTAAAGGGGTTGCATGAAATATTGAAGGTTACATATTTTATTGAAGGTTCTCCTTAGAGTAGCTACAGAATTCAACTTTCCGTTGCTGATCTAGGGCATCCTTGCACAACTTAGTTTATAGTTTATTGTTAATGCGTTCTTACACGTTGCCAATACATTCTGCTCAATGAGTTCTTGAATCCTGATTCCACATATTTCACGTTTTTACGTTGAGTAATAGTCGCTACTTGTCGTTTACCATCTATGGAACTTCTATATAAAGGGATAAAAACACGGTTGTCTTTTCAGTTTGCAATTTGAAATCTCATCACAAGTTAATTTTTACTGTTAGCAAAATGATCAAGTTGCTGGTGAGTACAACATCTTAAAAATCTGGGCTTTAATTACAATTTATGCAGTGGTTCGGCGCTAATTACTCGTTACCTATTTCATGGAGCATCATGACCGCGCTTAGCACAGGAAATAATTAACAATAAACGCTGCACCCGTAAAGAATGCAGCCTATCTAAAATTGATGCTCAGTTTTGGTTGAATTTATTACGAGCATGAAGTAATGCTATCGAAAATGAGCAAACCCGTGGCAATGACCTATGAATAGCAGTTTTACAATTACCTAGAAATTGGTTTTTGGAAAGGAAGGAAAATCCTTTCTGAATTAAACATTAGGCTGCTGTTGTGGCTATCATTAAAGCTTTTAGTGAAACCTACAATCTGTTCTGAATTTTTGTTGTAACGATGCTCTCAGTTAACGACGTTGCAACAATCAATAGTGGACTGAATGACTACACGATTGTAAATTGCTTATGAAACTTAACGGATTTCGGGAAACCTGGCTTGTTTATCATATTTGTTAGTGTGTTTTCAGATAACGACATTAGGGAGTGTGTTAATATTTAATTGAAGATAACTTGAAGTTTTTTGTTTGCTTCAGAGTTGATGGCAATAACAAGGTCAATCCCTTTCTTATTCTAATAGAATGTTTTGTATATTTTCCATATTTTTGGGTCAGTATTAAAAAGAGAATAATCTGGTTAAAGAAAACCACCAGTGGCTTCGTTAATGTTTACTATAAGCTAATTGTTAGTATGTGTTGTTATAACCGCCTATGCATGTCCTCCTATGCTTAATTTCGTATGTACAAATTTATTTTAACGAATTTCAATGTTGAACGAAAATATATGTTTAAATCTAATTAATTATTTTTAACTAAACTATGCAACTAATACAAAACCACTGAAAAAATTAAATATTGCGACCAAACAGTCGCCACCTGTTTGACTCTTCTGGATAACCTTTTACCAATTTATTTTACAGAAGATATATTCCTATTTAATAATAGTTATTTATATATCAAGTCATGAAAGTTATATTTTCTGAACGAAGGAGTATATTGTACGAGGCTGTAAGGCGGGGTACTTTTAAGCTCCAGTAGAATAACTTTCTTGACGTGGTATGTATAAAATTTTACCTGAAGTCGTCAATAAAGTCAAACTAATTCACAACCTTAAAATTTTGAAAACATCATTTTGATAGTCGTTTAAAAAAACTAGTGATCAGGTCTGTTAAAGAACATTAGGTTTCTAGAAAGTTAACCATTACACGAAAAGTACAGTAATACTAGTCAGGTAATAGTATATTATGATACAAGTGTATAAGTACTCCTTTAAAGCACGTGACGATCGTGTCAAAATGACAATTTTTTGCACTGTTGATAGTGTCAAAAGCGACGTTTGTAGCACTCTTATTATTAGCGCCGTTGCCGTTGTATTAAAACAAGCTTTGCCCTAAATTTTAATGTCAACATAACCTAGAATATCTAACACAATATGCCGAAAAAGTGTCACCCAACTAAGTTTTATATTTCTGTTACGATCGTAGAAAAAAATATTACTGTACCAGTCGTGGTTAACTTTCTAGACTCAAATTAGCATTGAAAGTTTGACTATCTTAACGTTTTCATATAAAATATATTTGGACAAAAATAATTGGTATAGTTACACTACTTTTAATGTTGATTTAAAATATCTGGAAATATACTACAAGGTGCCCCGTTCCAATAAATTTATTTATGTACTTGCAGACGGTGAATGATATAGTTTATACATCACAATTAAAACGACTTTTAGCGATAACTGGACTAGCAATACAGAGTATCAGAAATATTTAGTATGGTTGTATAGTGTAGGATGAAAAACAAGTCAAATAACGTCAATCAATGTGAACTGAAAACTATGAAAACCACCCATAAACGTTGGAAAAAGCAGAATCGTCTTACTGCTTACAAGGGATTAGTTGATTATGATATAAAAACTAAATTTGGAAACAATTGTTAGTAAGAAAATTAAACATTTTACTAAGGTTAACTGCTCCAGTCTTGTGCGATGCTAATCATGGGGGTGGTAAAATGTAATTTTTTAATTAGTTCTTCATGTTTCAATATTTCCATTTCTTCTATTGATATTGATTTCTTCCAAGATAATTTTGGTTTCATACAAGAAAGTGCGTAACTGTGCACGTGAATCTTATTCCTGGTGATATTACAACTCTAGTTACAGACAACACACCTTAGTAATTTTTACATGGAGTGTTTTAGTCAGAATATTTTGTATAAAAATTACTGCATTGATCTGGGAATCCAGTACTGGTGACTTTTTGTAGTAAACGTTGGTTGCATAGGTCAACGGCCTCCAAGATCAGAGACCAGAGACTTGGAACGCGATCTCCTGGGTTAATGGTTCAGGGTTGAGGGTATGCTGGTACCCAGTCTCGGTGACCAAACTTATGGCTTGGATAGCTTACCCTTTGTCGATGTTAAATGAGCAAAATCTTATAGATTAATACTACTTTCTTACTTAAAACCTATTACTTATATACATAACATTTTAGAGAGTTGGTGCAAATATATAAATAATGAATCGTTAACCAGGTAAGATACGATAATTTCATAATTGAAAGTATAGAAATAATTGTTTTTAGCGAACTGTTGCAGTTATAGATATAGATGGTGACCCAAAGCGCCGTGCTGGCAAAAAATGCTAAGTTGTTATTGCAGCACATTCTTGGTGATTGTTGACCGAACGAATTGCTTCAGACTTCTAAACCGAGTTCTTAAACAAATACATTTTGAAATAGCTTAATAATATTATATCAAAATTTTAGCTAGTATTTTAACAGGGTTAGACAAATACTAAACTTTAATGCTGCAACTCATAACGCCGACAGGTGTAAGATTCATTCGAACAGTTGAAAGTATAGTATGATCAAAAAGTCATGCATCGCGGTTGTTGTGGAATTTCAAAGTCATCTGTGCTATTATTTACTTCTATTATTTTTGTGTCATTGACATCTGTCAAAATTATAATAAAAGTACATTTAAAAAAATTAATAACCAAATAAAATTCAGGCAATTAAATTACAATTTTCTCTCTCTTGAAAGATATTATGCAAATGTCAGTGGCATAGAAATAATCGTGGGATAACAAAATTATTATCTTTCACCAACTTGGTGTAGTATCTCCTTGCCAAGGCGTTTTATGCTCGTTGTTTATTTAAACGTCTAAGATTTCTCTTTTATCACAATCCATAATAGCGAAAAGGAGCATTATTAGATTGTTATACGGAGCGATTGTAAAATAAAACCGAATTGATGAGATTATTGAAGTTTGTCTATTACGAGTACTTATACATTCAAATGTTTTTGGTAGATAACCCCACTAACCTCCTGGCTAGTGTTGATGTATTGTAATTATGCTTGTACCATCTCAATAGTACATATACTGAATCTGGATCAACACCACGGTTTATTATCATTTAATTTCAAGTATTGTTACGATTTGCGTTTTTTACTTCCTTTTACTATAAAGGAAGTATTGGATTCACCCCAAAAATTCGAAATTGAGTTTTCAACGGATCTTCACGTTTTAGAGTCCCCTGATCCCAAAAAAACATTTTTTTTTTCATTGGTCTGTCTGTCTGTGTGTCTGTCTGTCTGTGTGTCTGTCTGTGTGTGTGTCTGTGTGTCTGTCTGTGAACAAAATATCTCAAAAACGAAAAAAGGTAT